>JBBPBX010019233.1:24128-35319 GCA_038048925.1 Garcialebias charrua
AAGCCCATCAGTCTGTAGTCGCAGGTGTCAGATCCTCTGAGGGCTCTGGGTTTCAGCAGAACTCTCATTTTGGGCCAAAATGCTTTATTTTCTCTAATGTACGTTAATAAACCAACAAATCACCTGACACTTCCAGAGATGATGCTGTGGGATCATGTCTCCAGGTTTTAAATTGTTTATTTTTTTATTTATTTGTTCATTTCAAATTTAAAACACATCAAAATATATTTACAAAACCATATTAAGAAGAAAAAAACATAATTTAAAATGAAAGGAAGCAGAAGAAGATCAAATCTTATATCGGCCCTTTTTTAAACAAAATCAATTCAAACAATCAATTTTAAACAATAGTTATCCATGAACCAATTTTGTATCTTATTACAATTCACAGATTTATTCTACTTACTTATAATTTTCACCATTTATATATATATTTTCAAGTGTTCACTCTTAATCATTCTCTTAAATATCAACACAGACTTAGCCTTTTTAACATAATTATCCACACCATTCCACAGACCTATGCCCTGTATTAAAGTAGACCGACCCCTAAAACTTGTTCTAAAACGTGGTTTGACCAAAATGTCTGTTCCCTTAAGATTATAACAACTTTTCCTCTTTACAAAATGTTTTTGAATATTCTGAGGTAGTGTTTGATTCTGTGCTTTATACATTAATAAAAAAAAATTATATTCCACCAGATCATAGAACTTCAACAGTTTCATTTTAGAAAACAATATATTAGATGGATGACAGTAATGCACTCTTGTTATGATTCTTGTAGCTCTTTTCTGTTAGATAAAAATAGGCTTTGTTATAGTTCTGCACGCTGTTCCCCAAACATCATCACAGTAATTCAAATGTGGTACAATTATTGCATTATACAACAAATACAAGGCTTTATCATTCAATAAGTCTTTCACTCTGTATAATACAGCCGTGGATTTAGATATTTTTTGTTTTAACAGAATTTATGTGCTGCTTACATGACAGTTTATGATCAATAATTATTCCCAAAACTTGTTTCATTCACTCTACATCAGGGGTGTCAAAGTCAAATACACAGAGGGCCAAAAAAAACAAATTTGCTACAAGCCAAGGGCCGGACTGGTTCAATGTTTATTATAAGGGGGTGATAAAAGATTTTTTTTCTTCTTTCTGCACTCTTTTCATTCAATGTTTTCTTTTTGATCAATTTGTTTTATTTTGTCTCTTTTAAATGAATGAATAAATGAATTAAATTAAATATTAAATAGCTTTACATCTGCTAAGTTCTTGGCATAAATCAACACAGACATGTTCTTGTTTTTAGTAGCTATTTATAACAAATATATTATGAATAAATAAATAATAATAAAAAAATCCACTAGATAATTACTAGAATAAATATTTCATAATAATGGTGTGGAGAGGATGGCTGTAAGGGGAGAAGGGAGGCCATCACAAAAAAAAAACTTTTTTTTTTTTAATCATCCAGGGGGCCATAAATAATGAGTTTGGTACTTTAATGGGCTGGTAATTTGACATATGTGCTCTACATATTTCAACACCATTAATTATGAAAGGAACAGCAGAAGTTACGTTTTTATTACGTTCTCCGTGAGAACCGATCAACAGAGGACGCCATTTCTTCCGTGGTCCACACTGCTCTCACCCACCTGGATCAGAAGGACTCATACGTGCGTCTGCTCTTTGTGGACTTCACATCTGCCTTCAACACCATGATCCCCCAAACTCTGATAGACAAACTATCTACACTTGGACTAAGCCCCTCTATTTGTAACTGGATACTAGACTTCTTAACAGACAGACCACAGTCCGTGAAGATCCACAACTTCTCCTCCTCCACCATAACCCTCAGCACTGGCTCTCCTCAGGGATGTGTGCTGAGCCCCCTTCTGTTCACTCTGCTCACATATGATTGTACAGCCACACTTCCAGGCTGTCATATTGTTAAGTTTGCAGATGATACAGCGGTGGTGGGATGCATCACAAACAATGATGAGTCCAGCTACAGACAGGAGGTGGAACATCTGGAGAGCTGGTGCAAAGAGAACAATCTTCACATGAATGTGAAGAAGACAAAGGAGATGATTGTGGACTTCAGAAGGAACAAACACACCCATGCCCCACTGATAATAGGTGGGTCTGCAGTGGAAGTGGTCTCCAGCTACAAATACCTGGGTGTACACACTGAATGATAACCTCAGCTGGAGCAACAACACCACCAGCCTGATCAAGAAAGGTCATCAGAGACTCTACTTCCTCAGACGGCTGAGACGAGCCGGTCTGAGCAGCCCAGTTCTCACCTCGTTCTACAGGTGTGCAGTGGAGAGCATCCTGTGCTCCAGCATCAACGTGTGGCATGGAGGCTGCACAGTTGAAGAAAGAAAAGCTCTGCAGAGAGTGGTGAAGGCTGCACAGAAGTCTGTTGGAGTCAGTCTCCCCACCATCACAGACATTTACACCTCTAGATGCAGGAAAAGAGCCACCTGTATCATGAAAGACCTCACTCATCCAGCACACTCACTCTTTGCCCCACTCCCCTCAGGACGGAGGTTGAGGAGCATCAAGTGTAGAACCACTAGACTGAGGAACAGCTTCTACCCTGAGGCTGTTAGACTCATGAATAAATAAAAATAAAATTAAAATAAACACTGCAAAATATCACATCATGGTGATGCTGATATGTTTTCTTGTTGCTGTGTTCATCTGTGACCATCTGTGACCATCTGCTCATACAAACTCATGTTCGTGCTGCTGTTTATTCCCACTATATTAGGCTTAGTGTATTACTAGTTGATGTTTTTCTTAGTTAGTTCTCGATGTTATTACTGTTTTTCTCTTTCATTTGTTGTTGGATGTAACTGGGACCTCGTGTACATAATCTCGTTTTCATCTCATGTACCACATGCGGTGCAAATGACAATAAAGACTCTCTGACTCTGACTCTGACTCTGACTTATTACTAAAAATCATATAGTTTGTTTTATCTGTGTTCAATGATAGCTTATTTAAATCAAACCAAGTTTGTATCTTGACAAACTCCTTATTAATTAATTCTAACAATTTTTCCAAGTCATAACCCGAGTTTAAAAAAGTGTTGTCATCAGCGAAAAGGACAAATCGTTGTTTCTGTTTGGAGGATTTTGTTCTCTTTAGCTCCTATTCGGCTGTCCACGCTGCCTCTGTTTGTGCATGAAGCTGATGTTTATCATTTAGTCAGATAAGATTTGTCAGAGGTGATGGGGAGGGTGGGTTTTCTCTGACTTGAGCTGTGGGTGCAGCTGTAACAGTTTTTGATCCCTCTGTTGGAATTGCTGCTGTAAAGAAGATGACCCCCCATGTTAATCAAATCTGTGCGTTGGTTTCAGATTCCTCTCCCTGCCCTCTCTCCCACCATGACGATGGGGACGGTGCAGCGCTGGGAGAAGAAAGTGGGCGAGAAGCTGAGTGAAGGCGATCTGCTGGCTGAGATCGAGACCGACAAGGCGACCATCGGTAAATCCTCACCGGCTGGAAGGTTTTACCGATTACCCAAGATGTTTGTGTTTTTTTAAAGTTACCGTTGAACACTTGGTGTTTTCTCGCAGGCTTTGAGGTGCAGGAGGAAGGTTATCTGGCTAAAATCCTGGTGGCGGAGGGGACTCGGGACGTTCCTCTGGGAGCGCCGCTCTGCATCATCGTGGAAAAAGAGAGCGACATCGCTTCCTTCAAGGATTACGTGGAGACTGGGGTGGGGGAGGTGTCTGCGCCTCCTCCTCCTCCTTCGGCTCCTGCTCCTGTAGCGGTGAGACGCGCAGACAGATGTGTTCACACATGTTCTCGGTCCACGAGCGAACACGTCACGTGCTCAGACTCCTCTGCTCGGTGGAGCACGCGACGTCAGGTTTTGATGCCGTTTTACTGAGTTTTATTCTTTTTGTTTTTCCATCCTTTTGTCACCAATTCAAATTTATCCATAAATGTATAAAAGCGGAGCCTCATTTGGAGCTGGTCCGTTTCAGGACGTCCCAGCTGCGAGTCAGGAGGACCTCCGGTGTTTAGAGTTCATCACATTCATCGCAGAGCGTTTAAAAATCGTCAGAGCCTGTGGCTCTGTCTCAGTTTGAGGGTTGGACTCAGGTTTACGTGTGTTTTTCTGAAGGCTGCAGTTCCCGGTGCCGCTCCAGCAGCTGCCGCTCCGGCAGCACCGAGGAAGGGCCGCGTGTTCGCCAGCCCACTCGCCAAGAAGCTCGCTGCTGAGAAGGGCGTGGAGCTGGCTCAAGTGAGCGGTGGGTAACACGACGTTGCTTCTGTTAGCGCTTCAGTTGTCTGCTGCTACAGCCTTTAGCTCGGTGTTTGTCAAAGTGACAGTTGTGTTAGCAGATGATAGATGACATCATCAACCTTGACTTAGGTTGACTCCTAAATTAATCAGCTTTCTTTGCACGTCCAGCGATTATTTATTTACATTGTTAGTTATTGTAGTGCTCTTTTACACCTGTTTGTTTTATAACAATGAAAAATTACATCTTTAATCTGGTTCTTGTTTGGATATTACGACAGAGCTTTAGGGCCACGCTAAGAAAAAAAAAATTACATTACAAATTAGAATAAATTTGTAGTATTAAGAAAATGAATTCATAATATTATCAGAATAATGTTGTAGTATTATCAGAGCTCTGACATGAATAAGCAGTCTTACACCTGCAGTAAAATGATAAATGTTGACGTCGGCAGGGGCCCAACGCACTGTGGCATATGGATACAGTACTTATGATAAACTGAAGCCTTATGGCATCACAATTAATGGCTGCATTCACAGGTTTAGTTGTGACACAATGTGGATGGAGGAATATTTCACAAACGGTGACCCAAAAGTGATCGTGGATTACTTGATAAACACAGTGATTAAGGCTCCGGCAAAGCTGAGCGTCCTCCCTATACGCCACTCTACGTGCGCATTCTGTGCGCACGCGTTCACTGGCAGAGCTCTGCTTTCTTTCTCACGTTAAATGCTCGCGTTTTCGCTCCAAATCCTTGTTGTAATGTGAGCAGCTGCGCGCAGAGGGGACAAACTGAGGTCGCTGATTGGTCACTTGCTGACACGCCTACTGAAATGATTGACAGCTCGAGCAGGACAACCAGCTGGCTTCAGCTGTGGTCGCTCGGCTGCAGCCGTTGCGGTCTTTCTAACTTTATATGTTAATAAAAACTAATAAAAAGTGGGGAAAAAAAACAGGGAGTGCTTTTCCTGCAGCCCACCAGGAAATATTTAAAACCTCCCGCAGCCAGGTAGGACCTGAATTCATTCATTTCAGTCATCAAGTGAACGGAGGAAGAAGCGATTACTTGACTTTTGGCAAAAAAACAAAAAAAAAGTCCTGATCAGCGATAAAGAAGGGGAATTTAATTCATTTGTGTAACATACAATACAGTCTGGCGCCGGGGAAGTTTATGGTCAGACACCGCACAAGCGTGCATGGTCGTGAAAAAAGAGCTTTGCGCGTTCGTGCCCTGAGGGGCTACGTGGGGCTACGCTTTTGCCTCAGCGTACGTACGTCGTGCAGGTCTACTAACAATGGAGACTGTCCACAGCAGGTGCAAGCCAACCCGGGACGTATTACAGGTTTATTCTCGTAATATTTTAACTTTATTCTCATAATGTAATTTATTTTCTTAGCGTGGCCCTAAAACCTTTAGCCCAACCTGAACAAAGATTTTAGTCTCTTTCTCCATGCGACTGATAAAATGCTCTATTGATAACTAACAGACAGAACGTCACTTTTTAAATTTTGCTGAAATGTCCCTTAAGACCCACACCACCCTTTTCAGGCTGAGAACCAGCGACTCTTATATGAACTATTTTTCCTTTAATCATGTTTAACATTGATAAACTAAATGGTCTCTTTGCTTCAGGTTCTGGTCCTGACGGACGCGTCACCAGAAAAGATATCGAGAGCTTCGTTCCACCAAAGGCAGCTCCTGTGAGTGCAACACCCCACTACACTAGATGAGTTGTAGTCCAACTTGAGGTTTTATTATTTTGGGTTTGCTCCAGTCTTGGCTACACTTCCTGTAAACTTAGACGTAATTCTGCAGGTTTCTTTTCCTCTAATGAAATGTGTTGGTTTGTCAGACCGCTGCCGCTCCGGCTGCCGCCCGAGCCGCTGCGCCCCCCGCCGCCGCTGCAGCAGCTGCTCCGGCCGGCACCTTCACAGACGTCCCCATCAGCAACATCCGCCGGGTGAGAGCTCACACGCCCACCCTGAGCACCGACAGGCTCCTCCTGCCCAGACACCCCTGCGTCTATCCGTCAGCACGCCTCATGCCTCTCTGACGAATTATGGATCAACGTTAACGTGCACGTTTTCCTGTGTCCCCCAGGTCATCGCCCAGAGGTTAATGCAGTCCAAACAGACCATCCCCCACTACTACCTGTCTGTGGACGTCAGCATGGACCGGGTGCTGGAGCTGCGGACGGAGCTGAACGAGGTCAGGCCCGCTCGGTGTTCGCAGCACGGTTGAGTTCTGCGACTGATTACTCGTGCACTGACCCCGCACCTCCTCCCTCTGCAGGAGGTCAAATCCCAGAACGTCAAACTCAGCGTGAACGACTTCATCATCAAGGCCAGCGCCCTGGCCTGCCTCAAGGTTCCCGAGTGCAACTCCTCGTGGCTGGACACGGTCATTCGTCAGTGAGTCCGCACACGTGTCTGCTGCTCGGTTCAGACAAACGGGTTAGATGTTAGTCTGAAGCTGCAGCTGATGGTTAATGTTCCCGTCGCTTCAACCCTTCTCTGCCTAACAGCAAAATGACGTTTAACATTTGTTATTATCCAAACGACGGTTTATTTGTGAAGTGGTTTATAAATGTAGAACTTCTACCAGAACCCTTCAGTTCCTTTAAAGGTCCACCGACATGATTTTTTTACTATTCATAAAATTGCTCAATATATATATATTTTATCATTTAAATATGTTGTTTTATGCAAACAAAATGATAAATCACTTTAATTTTGCTTTAAAAGTGATTTTGAACTTCAAGCCGTGTTTAATCATGGGAAATCCAATTACACACGAACGCACCATCTGTGATGTCACACTGGGCAGAGGGCTCAGGTCTCTTTAATAGCGGACCATTTAAAACCCGACGAATTTAGCAATCTGTGAAGATTTGAGCGATTTGTCTTCATTTTGGGAAGCAGAAAATAGTTTGGGTGATGGAACAAGAAACAACAGGATCTAATTTAGGTCTGATGCTGTATCAGACTTACCTTCATGTCGAGCTGCTCATACCTACGCACTGTGACAAGCCCAGAGCTCTGCCCGGTGTGACATCACAGATGGTGCGTTCGGGTGTAATCAGATTTCCCATGATTAAACACGGCTTGAAGTTCAAAATCACTTTTAAAGCAAAATTAAAGTGATTTATCATTTTGTTTGCATAAAGGAACATATTTAAATGATAAAATATATATATTTTGAGCAATTTTATGAATAGTAAAAAAATCATGTCGGTGGACCTTTAAAAATAACTTCACCTGCTCTGCTCACAGCATGGACAGAGCTCAGGAGTCAGGCTGAATCAGTGGTGTAGTCTACATGATACGTGGGCATACGGAGAGTATACCCACTAGAAAGCTTAAGAATTTCAGTATACCCACTTAAAAGTGCCCAATAATACATGACATATTAGGTACGTGTCATTTATATGTTAAACGGCAGTTAAACGCTTCCGTAACTATCAGTATGCAGAGCTTGTTTATTATATTAGCTTATTCTGTGAATTTTTTTGTATAATTAATGCTTCTATACTTACTACGTAATACTTGAACATGTTTTGCTTTGATACTGTTTTATAAATTCTATAACATGTTTTTAATACAAAGCCAGCTGTTGTACAAAATTTGTTGCTCATTTATTCAAATATAAACATCAGAGAAATTTGGAAATGTTCAATATGCTTGGAACTCAAAATAAATTGAGGATTACAGTACATTGTATTAACCAGTGTACTTTGGTTTCCAAGCACAATATATGGACTGACCATGGTAAAATTAGTTTTATGTTGGATGTTGGGCATTCACGCTATGTGGCTTCAGTGGTGTCCAACGTAAAACTAACTTTACAACAGTATACCCACTACAAAACTGTACACTGCACCACTGGGCTGAATGTAAAAACCACAACGCATTGTGGGAGTTCATTACACGACAGTAAGACTCTTGTTTATATTTTAGCTGATTAACTTTCAGCTCCAAACAAAATAAATGATAGAAGATAATCACTTCATCATCTCCTCCACATGTTCTTATGATCACCAACGGTGACATCATGATGTTTGTGAACCTGGAAACAGAAACGATGCTGATCAGGGTTCAGGTAGAGGTCAGGTGACTGAACAGAACTCCTGCGGTGACGCCCCCGACCCAAGAAACACAAAACAACCGTTTAGTTCAGAAACGAGCTTTGTGACAAAAAGCAACTCAATGAAAACGTAACCCAACTAAATGATGCTCATTGTCCACGAAAAATATCTAATAACTTTGTTTTAAAACGTATGACGGAGCTTTAGGGCTACGCAAAGAAAATAAAAATGAATAAAAGCCGTAAAATTACAAAAATAAAGTTGTACGAGACTTCTTTTTTTTCTTTTTGCAGTTCTTGTTTTTCCTCGAGTCGGATCCATGACGCGACCTGTCAGTCAATCCAGTAGACGTGTCAGCAATTGACCAGTCCAGAGCTAAATGCTCCTTACCTGTACCAGCTGACTGTAAGCAGGTTCAAAGTCCTGACACTGATAATAATCTGATGCTGATGTGTTAACAGATTAACTATCTCCTTATTTGTAAAATCAATACCAAAGTAGAACTAGATGCTCAACATCATTAATTTTACCAGTTAAAATGTGGTAAACCTGCTTGATCTTCAGACTGGTCATTTGCTGACACGCCTACTGGATTGGTTGACCGTTCGCGTCGTGGATCTGACTCATGGAAGAAGAAAAAAAGAGTTTGATACGACTTTAGTCTTGTAATTTTATGGCTTTTAATTATTTTTTTCTTAGCGCGGCCCTAAAGCTCCGTCGTAAAAAAGACATTCAGGAGGAAAAACTGTTTCTCCGGTAGTTGGGTCGGTTCTGCATCCAGACTTTGCCATGAATGTGGAAAACTAGAAGTTTTAAAAGAACCTGCTTAAAGACTCATTACCTTTCAGTATCTGTTTAAAAGTTCCTGTTGAAATTGTTTAAAACACTTTTTTCTTTCCACCCTCTGAGCTTCTCGTTTGTTTTAAGTTGTTTCTGCTTCGATCTTTATGAACCAAATCCTCACTTTCTCCATCTGTTTGGTTTTTTTAATGCATTTTTTTCTTATTGAGCTAAATTTAAACTTGTGTATTTTTACTGCATTAATGTCAGATTAAAGTATCAAGTCATCAGGAGATATTCTAGAATAGATAATCTCATGATGTCAGGATTATTTCACTGTTGGTTTAAAGATCCACTGACGTGATTTTTTTTTTTTACTATTCATAAAATTGCTCAATATATATATATTTTATCATTTAAATATGTTAGTTTTTGCAAACAAAATGATAAATCACTTTAATTTTGCTTTAAAAGTGATTTTGAACTTCAAGCCGTGTTTAATCATGGGAAATCCGATTACACACGAACGCACCATCTGTGACGTAGTGAGAGGCAGAGGGCTCTGGTCTCTTTAATAGCGGACAATTTAAACACGACGAATTTATCAATCTATGTGAAGATTTGAGCTATTTGTCTTCATTTTGGGAAGCAGAAAATAGTTTGGGTGATGGAACAAGAAACAACAGGATCTAATTTAGGTCTGATGCTGTATCAGACTTACCTTCATGTGGAGCTGCTCATACCCGTGCACTGTGACAAGCCCAGAGCTCTGCCTCATACTACGTCACAGATGGTGCGTTCGCGTGTAATCGGATTTCCCATGATTAAACACGACTTGAAGTTCAAAATCACTTTTAAAGCAAAATTAAAGTGATTTATCATTTTGTTTGCAAAAACGAACATATTTAAATGATAAAACATATATATTTTGAGCAATTGTATGCATAGTAAAAAAAAATCATGTCACCCCACCTTTAAAGACAAAGTAACGACCGAAGGTGTGGGCGGCAGTTTCACATTAGTACCAGGAGGGGGCGCTGTCGGCACTTTCTCCATGGTCCAGATGAAATGATTGCACCTTGTTTGTGTCTTCTACCTGGATGATTGAGCCTACGAACCTTTATCGCTGTGGACTTGTTGAATGTTCCCAGGAACCACGTGGTGGACATGAGCGTGGCGGTGAGCACAGCCAACGGCCTCATCACGCCCATCGTGTTCAACGCCCACGTCAAAGGCCTGGCCGCCATCAGCGCCGACGTGTCGGCCCTCGCTGCCAAAGCAAGAGACGGCAAACTGCAGCCGCACGAGTTCCAGGTGCTCCATCGTCTGGTCGGCGCACGTTTCTCACTAACGATGGAGGCGCAGACGTAACGTGCTTCTCGTTGACCTTTTCCACCAGGGAGGAACGTTCACCATCTCTAACTTGGGCATGTTTGGGATCAAGAACTTCTCGGCGATCATCAACCCACCCCAGGCGTGCATCCTGGCCGTGGGAGGCTCCGAGAAGCGTCTGATGCCCGCCGACAACGAGAAAGGGTCGGTGGCACGGCGACAGCGCTGCGTCCAGCCGCGCCGCCGTCCAGCACTGACGCCGCCTGCGTTTTTGCGTTTCTCCAGGTTCGACGTGGCCAGCGTGATGTCGGTGACGCTGAGCTGCGACCACCGGGTGGTGGACGGGGCGGTGGGCGCACAGTGGCTCGCGGAGTTCCGCAGGTTCCTGGAGAGGCCCGTCACCATGTTGTTGTGACGAGACGGCGCCGCCACGGATCGGCCGCCGCGGGCTGAGAGGCCTCCGACTGACGAGACGGGACCGGTCCAGATCCCCCCGCCACCAGGTCACTCCCAGATCACCTGAAGGGGAGGAGGCAGAACTCACTCCGCTTTTACCTGTCTGTCTGTCTGTCTGTCTGTCGCCCCCATTCACCATTCATCTATTTATTCTGGCCTAATCTGATGAGAAACACATTTAATTTAATTTATCTGCAGGGGATTAAAGTCCACCTGTGAGTCTGAAACATTAAAAATGTTTTGTTAAAATGTTACATGTTCCACCAGGAT
>JBBPBX010019234.1:0-36890 GCA_038048925.1 Garcialebias charrua
AGCGCACCCGAGGCTGTTTGGAAAATGTCAAACCGAAACTATTTAAATCCAGCAGATTTGACCATTTCGTGAATTGATTTAGGAACTGTTAAGCTCAGGAACACTTCTGATATAACGTCAGCTAAGAAATATATTTTTTCTCAGCAAAGAAATAATAGTTTTTTACCTTGTTTTCATGAAAATTCCTTCGTGGCGGCAGCCATTTTAACTGACGACGTCAGTCGACGTCGTTCAAAACTCCGCCTTCTGTTCTCTGATTGGTCCGGTAATCCTCCTTCTGTTCTCTGATTGGTCCGGTCAAAAATCGACCAGAGAAATTGTTTTCTATGGGAGAAATCCCCGACCCTAGTACAAAGCGAAGTGAAGGACAAGGGTCTGGTTTTAACCAGGCTAGTTGGACATGGACACAGACTTAAAGTCGACAGCTGGACAAAATGAATCAAAGAAGTGGTGAGAAAACATGTTTCTTTCAATTGAAACAGTAAAAACTGTAGCTTACATGCATTTGTAAAGTAAATAAAGTGCACCAAGTGCCCTGCTCTGAATAGTTTGAAACCTTTTTAACCTTGACACTTTGAAGGAATCACTCTAAGTGCTTGGTAAGTAAACAGTAATATGACTTCTCCAAAACAGTCTATAATTCAAGTAATGAAGAACATTTAACTTCAAATGCACCCATCTTAGCAGAGCAGCTTAAGGCCTGTAGATAGACCCTGACTAATAAGTGAACTCTAAACAGAAAGTCTACTCTGCAGACCAAGTGAGCTACATTCTCCTCAGATTTTTGTTTAGAAATAGAATCTGATCGACGTGCTCTGGGAGAAGTGCACTTCTCTGCGCTGTGATGATATCTCCAGTGCTAGAGAAGACTCTCTCTGAGGATACACTGGTGTCGGGATGCAGAGGTATCACTAGCCCCTTTCATAAGACGGCTTAGTCTGGGCCTGATGCGTGTTCAGTCCTCCAACGAGCATTCAGAAAAAACACGAAGGCGGATTGGCGAGTAAATTTTACTCGCCTCTGATGCGCCCCGATCCGCGAGCAGAGGTAGTATCAGGCCCGGATCTGTCGATTTGTGAAAGGTGTGGTGGTGTCTGCGGCTTCAAACTGATTTGAATAATGACGTACTCTCCCATGTACTCTCCCGGCGCCCACTGTCGCGCTCTATTTAAATGTGTAAACAAGAACATGACATTTGTATTTCGCTTGCGCATCACTCGCTATTCTTCGCCGAATCTTTTTCTTTTTTTATTGATCATCACAGAAATGTCTAATTGGTGTGATGCCGAGACCCGTGTACTCCTGTCTCTGCGCACAGAGGAGGAAATTAATAAGGGACTTACCGGTACAGTGAAGGATGGGCCCTTCTGGAGCGGATTGCTGTACTGATGCGAGAGCAAAAAACAAAACAAAAGCATTGGGATAAGCACAACGATGTTCGCTAGCGTCGCCATGTTTGTTTACAAACACCTCTGCAGTCCCACGTTAAACACGCAGGCACCACGTCCTCTGAGCTGCAGATTTTCACCACGCCTCTTTTCAACCCGCGCTGCAAATTGTTTTGTGAATGCTCCATTGAGGGCGGGCCGTGGTCGGATTCAACTTTGTTTTATGAATGACCCGAGGAGGATTAAAGCCGGACTGGTCTGCGCGGCAATTGCGTGGATTTGACTTATGAAAGGGGCTTAAAAAAGCTAAGTCTGGTCTTCTGGACATTCAAAAAGCAAAAAAGCAAAAAAACAAAAAAACAAAATTTTTTTTTTTTTTTTGGTACGATACTTGCAGATGAATATCGCTTTTTTTCTAGGAAAGAAAAAATGGATATGTATCGCGATATCGATATTTTTACACAGCCCTAATAGACAACATAGGAGGGTTGTCAGATGAAGAGTAATTCAAACCCCTTGATAAAAAACAACAGTTACATCAGGAAACCTCACCCAGAAAAGGGAAACTGGGGCGCCTCTGGAGCCAAGCTTGGGGGTGAGCTCACCAGCGAGTGCTTGGTGGTCAAGCCCATCACAGGACATGTCAAATGTCCATCACAGGACAGGTCAAATGTCCATCACAGGACAGGTCAAATGTCCATCATAGGGCCACAGAGACAACCCAAATCGCTATGATCCATACTCACTCAATGAGTGACAATTTAGAGTTACCAGTTAGCTTAACGTGAATGCTTTTGGTCAGTGGGACGAAAACGGAGTACCTGGAGAAAACACACGGGGCGGACATGTAAACTCTTCCCCTTTTGAGGCAGAACTAAATCTGGTTCTTTAAAGCTCCGCTGACATCATCTTTTAACTTTCCATAAAATGGCAACACATACATACATACATACATACATACATACACATATATACTGTATATTTATATATATATTAAGATTGACCTCTGATCATATATTTATATATATATTAAGATTGACCTCTGATCATATATTTATATATATATTAAGATTGACCTCTGATCGTTTTTGCTAAAACAATGTGAAATTAATGAAAATTCCTCTCCAAAATAGTTTAAAATTAGCGCCGTTTTTTTACACGGTAAATTCGGGTTTTTCCGGTCACGTGATTGTGACGTCAGATACAGATCTCTGCTCCAACGGCACATTTAATACAATGGAGAAAGATACAAACGCATCCGTCGAATTTAGCCATTTAAAACTTTAGATTTTAGCGATTTGGCTTCAGTTCGTGAAGAAGAAGTTATTTTGAGTGATAAACAACAAACAGCAAGGTTTCTTTTGTCCGTGTTGCTTTTTTTTTCAGGAGAGGTTTCACATACATGAAGTGAGCACCAGATGTCAGCAAAGCAGAGCAATCTACAGTGCTCTGTAAGAGTTATCACGATAGCTTTGCTGACATCTGGTGCTCACTTCATGTATGTGAAACCTCTCCTGAAAAAAAAGCAACACGGACAAAAGAAACCTTGCTGTTTGTTGTTTATCACTCAAAATAACTTCTTCTTCACGAACTGAAGCCAAATCGCTAAAATCTAAAGTTTTAAATGGCTAAATTCGACGGATGCGTTTGTATCTTTCTCCATTGTATTAAATGTGCCGTTGGAGCAGAGATCTGTATCTGACGTCACAATCACGTGACCGGAAAAACCCGAATTTACCGTGTAAAAAAACGGCGCTAATTTTAAACTATTTTGGAGAGGAATTTTCATTAATTTCACATTGTTTTAGCAAAAACGATCAGAGGTCAATCTTAATATATATATATATATGTTGTGCCATTTTATGGAAAGTTAAAAGATGATGTCAGCGGAGCTTTAAATGTCTGTTTCATACTAAATAAATGATGGCATCTCTAAGTTGCAGAGCTGAACAACAAAAGTAATTTAAACATTATTTAGAGTTCTGTCTGTTCTCATCAGCTCTCAGTGTAGCAGCTGCAGCTTCTCTCAGCCTGTGTTCCTCATGTTGGCTGTCTCCAGCAGTCTTTCCATATCTGACACCTCCATTGCTTCTTCAGTGCTCCACTTTACCCCGTTTTCCTCCTCTTAAAGAGGAAGCTCTTGAGTGCATCAATCCCCTCCATTCCCATCCTCTCCTCCCTCAGCTGGAGAGGACACACACAGGGCAGTAATGAGAGCGCATGAGGATGTCTGCAGGAGGCACGCTTTCAAAGGCCATCCCGGATCACTGTTACCATAGAAATAAGTGCCACCGTTGTGACACACGTTCACCAAGATGTGGAGCGCTTAGTTCTCCGTACAACAAACTGCTCAGACTCAATCGTGGTTTTGGACAGTTTGTTAGCACGCAGCGCCACAGGGTCAGATCCAAGTCCTGATCCCTTCATGGGCACAAAATAAATAGAAATGCACGAGAACATTATCTTCAACTAAATCAAAAGGAAACACAAAATGAAGAAGTTTTAGACAGTGAAGTGATATGTAAACTACAATCCTTGTCCAAGGTTTAATACTGTATGTCAGGGAGCATAACAAGGGTGGCACGGTGGCTCAGTTGGTAGGGCTGTTGCCTCTCAGCGAGAAGGTTGCAGGTTCAAATCCCAGCCCTGGACCTTTCTGGGTGGAGTCTGCATGTTCTCTCCAAGCTGCGTGGGTTTTCTCCAGGTACTCCAGTTTCCTCCCACAGACCAAAAACATGCATGTTAGACTGATGGTAACTCTAAATTGTCTCTAGGTGAGTGACAGAGAGAATGGTTGTTTGTCTCGTTTGTCTCTATGTGTCCCTGTGATGGACTGGAGACCTGTCCCGGTGTCCCCACCTCCTACACCGTGACTGCTGGATATGAGCACCAGTGACCCCCATGGCCCGAAAAGAAAGAAGCAGACTAAAGATGATGGATGGATGGATGGATGGATGATAACAAATTTGTTGTGGTTACATTTTTTAAATCAGCACAGATTGAAAGACTCTCAGCTACTACCACATTAAAATTAACTCAACTTTTTTTAAACTGATCAAATCTCGTCCATTTTTGTCCTCCGGTGTGGAGCAAAGATCAGAAATTGGAAACACCCTCCATCTGTCCATGCATATTGTGAGCATGAAGACTGGAATATAAATATTTACTGACTTCCATTTAGGTATGTGGGTGCATCTCGGCATAAGAAAGGTCATCATTTAAAATTTGGTGGCCATATCAAAATACAAGATGGCCACCACCATATGTCAACTGAC
The DNA here is from genome assembly GCA_038048925.1 of Garcialebias charrua. Lineage (NCBI taxonomy): Eukaryota > Metazoa > Chordata > Actinopteri > Cyprinodontiformes > Rivulidae > Garcialebias > Garcialebias charrua. The sequence continues at coordinate 4,664 of JBBPBX010019234.1, forward strand.
CACCCATATCATTTGATGAAACTATGCTTCCTAGTTTTTAATGTTGCTTAAAAGTATAGATAGATAGATAGATAAACTTTATTACAGACTCAGGGTCCAACCTAGATAAGAGACAACAACCATGATAAAATAAAATACAAAATACAAAATACAAATAAAAAATTACAAAAAATTATAAAATAAAATAAAAAGAACAATAGAAAAAGTACCTAACCGTTCAGGAGGCAATCATACCAATGTCTCCAAAGCACAGATGAATATTTCACTGCACTATATTTGACATTAGTCAACAGTAGAATAATTCTATTATTAGACTTATGTAAACGACAAATAAATTTATACATAAAATTTCTTAAAACAGCCATCAAAGTGTTGACGCGAGCAGATACAAACAGTTCACTGGCACTGGTCCATCTGGGCTTATTTAAAAGAAGTCTTAGTGCGTCATTATAAGCCACCTTCAATCTATGAAGACTGGCTTTTTTAAAATTGCACCACAAATGTGCCGTATACAGTGATGAACAATATGATCTAAATAAGTTAATTTTCACTTCATCAGAACAGAATGCAAACTTACGAGCAAGGATATTTGCCTGAGCATATATCATTCGAACCTGACGGTAAATGTCCTCATCATCAGACCGACGGTCTGTCAACACATGACCCAGATACTTTACTTCATTTGCAACATTCAATAAAGTCCCAGACAGCTTAAAAAGTGGAAACACGCTATTTTTGTCCTCTTTAGTGCGACAAATCAAAATGAGACTTTTAGAGGGGTTGAATATGATATCATGTGTCTCACCATATGCTGAACAGACATGAAGCAGCTTCTGAAGACCAGCTGAACTTGGACTAAAAACCACTAAGTCATCAGCATACATAAGATGATTGATAATTGTATCTCCAACCATGCAGCCAGTTCTACACAGGTTTAGCTGCTTAGAGAGGTCATTCATATAAAAATTAAACAGTATAGGAGATAAAATGCTCCCTTGTCTGACACCATTGCTGACACGGAAGGATGCAGACACACAATTATCCCATTTGACTTGCATATTTTGGTTAGCATACCAATAGGACAGACATCTCACTATATATTTGGGCACACCAGCTTGGCATAATTTTAAAAATAGTTTTCGATGGTTTACACGATCAAAAGCCTTGGAGGCGTCTAAGAAACACATAAAAACCGTAGAATTTTTGTTATTATAGTTATTCAGTAATTCTTTTAGGCCATATATACATAGATCAGTGCCATGCTCGGACTTGAACCCAAATTGATTGTCAGCAGACATTACTATCTTTGCAAATTTTGGCAAAAGAATTAGTTCAAAGACCTTAGATAGTGTATTAGCTAGGGCAATAGGTCTATAGTTATCAGAGCTACCAATTTTTCCAGCTTTGTTCTTAATCACAGGAAGAATAACAACATTCATCAAGGAATCAGGAATAAAACCATGCATAATAAAACCAGTGAAACACAAAGCAAGGAGAGGGGCTACCCTTGAACTTGCAAACTTGAGATGTTCAGCTGAAATAAGATCCATTCCTATAGATTTATTTACAGATAGTTCTTCAATTGCTTGATAGACCTCATGTGACTTGATAGTTTCTGCAGTACTAACCTTGTCAACATGGAAGGGTTCACTCTGAACACAGGTAAATATCTTGCTGTAGTGTTGTTGCCAAAAATCTACAATCATATTTGCCCCAGAGGCACCATCGACAGTGCAAGGGAGAGTGGATTTATTATTACCTATAGATTTAACCTCTTTCCAAAAGGCTTTTGTGTCCTTTCCTATGAGTTTTTTTGCCAAGGAATCAGCCCTCATGGTTTGCTCATTCCGTCTAATGAAGCGTAATGCATATTTGTATTTTGCATTAGACAGCTTTTTGTGTTCAAATATAGGACCCTGCCTGGGTTTACCTGCTAGAGCCCAATTGGTGGTAGCTTCGCGGGCTTCACTGTGGTATTTAGACACGTATGTGTTCCAACCTGGTTTATTTTTAATCTTTACGTTACTTTTATTATAAGGCAGGCTAGCTCCCAGTAGTGCTTCAGTTATGTCAGAATAAAATTGAGTTATATCGGTTCTATGTCCAATATTAGAGCAGTTACAGTCTGTACAAGCAACCGCCTCTCTTGGTAGTTTAATTCCACATAACAAATGATCAGTTTGGGCATAGTAATGGTCTATTTGTTCCTCAGATAAAGACGACCAGTCTATACGTGTCTGAATTTGATTATTGTCCACATTTACAGTTGCAGGTATATAATCAAATCTAATTGCCAGCTCAAAGGGGATGTGGTCAACAGTGGACACATTATATAAGATATTAATGTATACCAAAGCAGCATGAGCATCTGCTGTAGTGATACAATGGTCCAACCAAGACGTAGTATGCCAGGCTTCACTAATATAGGTGTAACTGTCAGCTGGCAAAAATTCTTTACTTGACAGTATTAGATTAGAATCTGTACAAAAATGATTCAGGTGTTTAGCAAACAGTGAATTTTTATCTGAGATGTTTGCATTCATGTCCCCCATAACATAAATACTTTTAGACTTCTCATTTTGCATAAAATAGCTAATATAAGCAAGTTTACTAAGGTATTCTTCTTCGTTATGATGACATTCATATGGAGCATAGACATTTAAAATAATAAATTCTTTGTCATGCTGTTTCACGTGTACTGCAATACACCAGTCCAAATCTAATCTAATGACATTTATCACTGAGTCCAGGCTTTTTTTCCATAATATAGCCACTCCTCCTGGTATCCTTCCTCTTTTAATTCCCAAACTGAAGTCAGTAGAAGATTCTCCAGCACCCAGGAAACTGTCATTAATAGAGTTTAGTCCTTTTAAATCCTGTTTGGCTAAAAAGGTTTCTTGCAAGCATAAGATGTCACATTTCATCAACAACTGGTCGACAACCAGACGGCGAGCTTTATCATCTGCGCTCTGCCCTAAGCGCAGGCCACGACAGTTGTAAGAGATGACTTTAATGTCCATAAATATTTAGGATTTTGTGCTCATGCCAGCAATAGGCTCGCATATATCCATGGAAGGAGGGGTAGCATTTGCACCGATGACAGTTTTGCGGGGCTCAAAAAACCTTCTCACATTAGTTCCGTCAGGCCAAAGCTCTGGGTTGTACATAACAGCCACGTCACTACATTCAGCAGAAACCTTGAATGAGGCATACCTGGTATTAACAGTAGTGATTCTCTGGCATGTAACATTAGGCCCAAGTTTGTCCTTAAGATAAACGCATAGCGTTTCCGCATCCAAGTCAGGTGAGAATTTAGAGGCAAAAACACTCACCAGTTTTGTTTTTACCATTTTGATGTTCCCGGAGAGTCCAGTACCAACAATAGTTTGTCCAGCTTTCCTGCGTCTCAGGGAAGGGCCAGAGTGAGACGTCGTCTTCACAGCAGCAGGATCTTTGTGCTGTCGGGGGGGCCGTTTCACGACCTGGCTCCACTTGGGAGATCCCTGAAATGACGTAGTTTCTCCAGTAAACAACGCTGGAGCATCTCCCTTCACAGTTGAGAGGGAATCCCCATCCAGGCCCTGAAGACGGTGTTCCTCCACATCCAGGGCAGCGTTCAGATCCATGTCCGCTGCACCCTTCTCCTTCACCGAATCAGACCGGCTTCCACATCCTTGTTCAGCGCGTTGTTCAGCGCGTTGTTCCAGAGCAGACACCCGGCTTCGCAGGTCAGCTGTGACATCATGAAGACCTTCACTGACTTCAGTCTGAACTTGAAGTGTTTGCTTCATGGCAGATACTGCAACGTGGAGCTGTTCCATTTTATGCAACAAGCCACAGACATCCATGTTGGAAAAAGTCACCGGAGGCAACTCGTCCAGGTAATGAGACACAAACCTGGGAATGTTGTCCCCGCATTCGTTTAACACTTTGAGGCAGGCCTTCACATTGTTGATATCCTTTTGAGCTCCTTTATGTGAGATGTTACGCTGAGAAGAAGTGCAAAGCTCAAACAGCGTCTTCTTTGATGTTTCTATCCAGTCTGAGCCAAAAGTGTTGACAGCCAACAAAACAATCTCATCCTGGCTCAGAGTTTTAAGTTTGATCGAGAGAAAGTGTAGAAATTCATCCTCTACGATTATTTTATCCTCAGTAGTTCTATATATGCATGGTTTTAAGCGAGCTCTAACAAACGCCGGAGAACCGGAGGAGCGAGCTACAGCCACGTCTGCCACGTCAGCCATCTTTCCTCAAACGACGGTGTGGTTGAAAATTAATCTGTGGTGGTGAAGGTCACCATTGGCCACCCCCTGGGTCCACCACTGCATCTATTGGTGGGTAAAATTGCTCCCTCCACTCTCCAGCATCAGTAAAAACACTAAGGTTTTCTTCCATTCCCTGTTCAATTCCCGTCCAGAAAAACACATCTCGAAAACTACAAACGTTCACCGTTCAAATCAATCCATGTCGGGGGACATCGACGCACCGCTTGGTGTGTTGGTTAATGTCAATTAGCTGTGGGGGCCATCTTGAATGTGGTGACTCCAAAAGTTGGTCGGATCAAGATCAACATCCCATAAATGTTTTATTTTCTGCGAGTTTTAAGATTTCCACTAGTGTTCGTGAGATCTTTTGCCTTTGTGACCACTAGGCTGGATCACTGTAATGCTCTTTATGTGGGGGTCAGCAGCTCCTCCATTGCTCGTCTTCAGATGGTGCAAAATGCTGCTGCACATCTTTTAACTGGCACATGTAAATACGAGCACATTTCCCCCATTTCAGCCTCACTTCACTGGTTGCCCATACATTTTAGAACAAGTTTTAAGATTCTTTGATTTACTTTTAAATCTCTCATTGGTCAAGTTGTCATCTTTAGCCCTAGCTCAGCTGCCGCCTCTGATCATATAAACTTGGAATCCCTCCAGCCCGATCTCAAACACTCTGTGAAAAATCTTGGGATGGTTTTTGACTCGGACCATAGGTTCGATAAACAAATCAGCTCCGTTCTCCAGAAAACCTTCTTCCAACTGTGGCAGGTAGTTAAACTCAAGCCAGTGTTGTCCAGACCTGACCTTGAGACACTAATCCATGAGTTCATCACAACCCACCTGGATTATTGCAATGCACTGTATGCTGGGATCAGTCAGGCCTCCTTCTCACGCCTCCAGCTCGTGCAAAATGCAGCAGCTCGGCTTTTAACCGGTACTCGAAGGTCTGAGCACATTACACCTGTTCTCTCCTCCCTGCACTGGCTCCCCGTGCGAACTAGAGTCGACTTTAAAATCCTGTTGTTGACCTACAAATGCCTAAATGGCCTCGCTCCCCTCTACCTCTCCGAGCTGCTGGAACCAGATGTTCCCTCGCAGGCTCTGAGATCATCCGATCAGATGCTTTTGGAGGTTCCAAAAACACGACTGAAGCTCAGAGGAGATCGGGCGTTTTCAGTCACCTGCCCCAAACTCTGGAACAACCTGCCCCCCAACATTAGACAGGCTCCTCCCTTCACATGTTCAAATCCCTGTTAAAAACACATCTGTTCTCTCTGGTATTTCATACTGTGTGAGCTGACTTAGTGTATTTTGTTCTGTGTTTTCATTTTAATACTGTTCTTATACATTTTTATTATAATTTTAATGCTGTTAATTTCATAGTTTTACCATTAGTGTGTGATACTGTTTCTGGATTTTTAAAAATCTCTTTGATGTTGTTGTAAAGCACCTTGATAACAGTTTATCCGTTTAAAACTGTGCTCTATAAATAAAGATGATTTGACTTGACTTGCCCCACCCTACCTCTTCGAACTGCTACAGCCTTATACACCCCCCATGTGCTCTCAGGTCAGCTGATCAGCTGCTCCTGGGTGTGCCCAAAACAAAGCTCAAGCTTAGAGGTGAGCGTGCCTTCGCTAGCAGCTCCTAAACTATGGAACGGTTCCTCTCCACATCAGACAGGCTCCTCGCTGCCTGTTTTTAAATCCCATCTTAAAACCTATTTTTACCCAAGGCTTTTAACACCATGTGACATGTTGATTTTACTATTATTTATTTGATACTCCTTTTACTGTTTCAATTTTTATTGCATAGCTGTTTATGTCTTTTTAATTATTGTTTCTTGTATTTTATTCATTTTTGTGCTTTTTAACTTGTCTGTACAGCACTTTGGTCATGTGGGTGTGTTTAAAGAGTTTTATAAACAAAGTTGGATAGGCTTGGATTTTGCTAACAGTCAACAGTTTTGAGCAAAGATCTCAAAGTATAAGTAACACTAATCAGATTTTGTAAAATGGTGCTCAAGATGGTGTAGTGGCAGGGCTTTTGACTTGGAACCCGAAGTCCCGGCCACTACACACCTTGGGGTGTCTATGAGTGCACATCTAATTCTCCAGCTCCCCAAGCGCTTTCCATGGCTGCTCACTGCACCACCTGGTAGGTGGTTGGGTTAAATGCAGAGACGAATTTCGTCTGTGTATGGGAAACATACGCAGATGACAGGAAAAGACATTATTATTATTATTATTATTATTATTATTATTATTTACATCTCTTTAAGCACAAAGTCTGTAAAATTGACTGAGTTGTTGTGATTTTGTGTTTGTCAGCGGTTCCCAACCCTAGTCCTCGAGGAACACCCTCCTGCATGTTTCCCTGATTTGACACCTGATTTGAATGAATGAGTGATTAAAGGCTTCTGTGGAACTTGATGAAGCAATCAATTCACTGAATCAGGTGTATTGGTTGGTGTTCCTCAGGGACCAGGGTTGGGAACCATTGCTCTAAGTGCACAACTTGGGACGCCACAACAATCCTAGATGCAACCGTAGCTAATCTGGTATAGATTTAAATCCCAGGATTATTCCATGATCGTTTTAATCGAGTTCTCTGGTGGCTCAAAAAATTAAATGCAACAACGGCACTGTGTATGACATGCAGTAAAGAAAGCTCCCTTCTTTTGGAAATGCAGGTTCTTCAGCATGTGTTGCGTTTCTCCACTCTGCGGTGAAGAGTGCCGTTTTCTTGGCAGCATCAGAGTCAGAGAATCAGAGAAATTGAGAATCTGATAAATAGCAGCGTCTGGCTCTGGGTTTGGATGGCTCTGATTCCTCTAAGTTTATCAGTAGAGACAGACACGCTACAAGAGCTGCTCCGTGTGGAAAACACTGCTCGCCCACTGCACAATGCCAGAACGCCTTCTGTCAGACCTCTTTTTCATTGTTAGAGGCCTGGACCTGAGCACAGCCATGACAGGCAGGTTTTTGTACTGTGGGAGGAAATCTGATGACCGAAGAAGACCCGACAAACACGAGGAGAACTTGCCCCGATCGAGACTTGAACCCATGTACGTCTTGCTGAGAGGCAACAGTGCAAACATCTGGTCCACCGCTCTGCCTTTCATTGTGTGAAGTCAACCCTGCCCACCTCGTACTGAAAATGTAGGTGCCACAACCGGTAACAGGCCTGTCATCACCCACCACCGATAATGTTTGTTCCTGAGTCCGTCTGTCTGAAAAACATCTCATGAACCAAGTTTTAATTCAACTTTCACAAAGTAAACAAGTGTACTTCCATAACTGATGAACTTTTGAAGACTAATTGACCTTAAGCTACAGAGACATGGTGAATTTTACAGTTAGTGAGCTAAAGTTTGGCGTGGTAGTACCCGACCATAAAAGGTCTTGTGATATTGCAGGCAAAAAGGCCTCAGTCACCTCCGTCTCCCCATGTGTTTGTTTATGTTTCTCTCGGACGGGCTGTACTGAAATGAAATTTCATTGCGCTTCAGTGCATTGACAATAAAACTGATTCTGATTCTGAAATTTTGCTTGCTATTTACAAGGTTATGAACTCCTTTATGGTTTTGTTGCTAAAACAGGTTCTGTACACTGCTGAACCAAGGAGTGGACTCAGATTTTCACAAACTACTTCTACAGACTGGTTGGGATGTTGTTGTTTTTTAACGACCAACGATCAATGCACTGTACTTCTAGAGAACTTTCTATACATACCTTGAAGTGATTTAGAACACAATCTTTGCCCTCATTTACCATCTACGAACATTATTCACACATTCATACAGCACGCCACTACATCATCAGAATAATAATCATTCTATAGAGACCAATCGGTGATTAGATCACAATCACTTACTGATGGGACACACATCAGAGGCAATGGAAGTTCAGTGTCTTGCTCAGAGATGCTTCAACATGACTGTATACTGGTGGAATTGAACCTTTGACTTTTGTTAGAGGTTGAGCCACAGCCACGTGTCCTCACACAACACTACAATGTACAGTAGTTGTTGTTTTGTTTTTTTTCAATTGTCAGGACCCAACAAAACTAATGTTTTGATTAGTGGTGTCCCAAATACAAAACAGATAGTACTGGGCCTGATACCGGCCTCAAATACTTGTACGTGCATTCTTAAAGCCACTCTGCCACCCCACCCCATACACAATACCAATACTGGTATTGCTACCAGACCTTGTACCAACCTCAAACGCTTGTTGGTGTACTCATAAAAGCATCACAATACTCAGTATCTATATTTTATTGGCATCGGGCCCAATACCAGCCTCAAATACTTGTATATCTAGCCAAGATGGTGTAGTGGTTAGGGCGTTTGACTTGGGACCCGAAGGACGCGGGTTCGCGTCCCGGCCACTACACACCTTGGGGTGTCTATGAGTGCACACCTATTTCTCCAGCTCCCCGAGCGCCTTCTATGGCTGCTCACTGCACCACCTGGTAGGTGGTTGGGTTAAATGCAGAGACGAATTTCGTCTGTGTATGGGAAACATACGCAGATGACAAGATTAGACAATTATTATTATTATTATTATATTCAGGTCTCTCTTGTAAATGAGTCATTGAGGCTCAATGAGACTGACCTGTAGAAATAAAGGTTGAATGAAAAAATAAAAGCCCCAATACTTAATACCAATTCTGGTATTGGTACCAGGCCCAGGTATACTCAGTGCCATTACTGATATCAGCTAGATTCCAGCCTCAAATACTCTTATGTGCACTCGTAAAAGTCCCCTGATACACAAAGATCAATACCTGTATTGGTATCAGGCATCTGTGGTACCTGTGTTTTAACCAAAAGAAAAGTGTTTCTGAACTCACTGTGTAATGTTTAAGTACTAACTCATTACTACTTTGTATCTGTACTCAGTATGAGCATGTCCCAAACTGAAGTACTTATAAAACTAGTGTGGGGCCACCCCTAGTTTTGATATTAAATTTGATTTGATTTGATGTTTATTCATTCATTTTTAAAGAACAATACAAGACAGTTTCATCAGATACAAGAATACAAGTAGGATAAAATGAAAGGAGCAGAAAGAAGATGAAATCTTATTATATCTGCCCCTTATTTCACAGTTTGTTCAACCAATGATAACCTTCAAGCTACATCACAAAATGAATAATTCTACTTAATTTTACTAACTGTAATACACAAACTACATCACAAAATGAATAATTCTACTTAATTTTTCTAACTGTAATACACAAACTACATCATTCTAACTGTAATACACAAACTACATCAGAAAATGAATAATTCTACTTAATTTTTCTAACTGTAATACACAAACTACATCACAAAATGAATAATTCTACTTAATTTTAACTGTAATACACAAACTACATCACAAAATGAATAATTCTACTTAATTTTTCTAACTGTAATACACAAACTACATCATTCTAACTGTAATACACAAACTACATCACAAAATGAATAATTCTACTTAATTTATCTAACTGTAATACACAAACTACATCACAAAATGAATAATTCTACTTAATTTTCTAACTGTAATACACAAACTACATCATTCTAACTGTAATACACAAACTACATAAGAAAATGAATAATTCAACTTAATTTTTCTAACTGTAATACACAAACTACATCACAAAAATGAATAATTCTATTTAATTTTTTAACTGTAATACACAAACTACATCACAAAATGAATAATTCTACTTAATTTTTCTAACTGTAATACACAAACTACATCACAAAAGAATAACTCTACTTAATTTTTCTAACTGTAATACACAACACACTAAGCTACATCATCAGTCAACATAAGTGTAATATACACTTACACATAAATACAAATATGTGTAAGATGAAATACAATGTACTTGAATTATATCGTCACTGTAACAGTAAAATGCATTTTAATGCAAAGTATGAACATTACGTCAGTCTGAAATAATGAATCAAAAACAAATGAAGTATATATAGAGCCTGGTGGTTGTTGTGAGTGGTGCAGCTGGTGTGGGAAAAAATTCCTTCACATGCTTAAAGCGGGCCGGCGAGCTCACTTGGTTTTCCATGACCTACATTTGCTGCTGCTGAGGATGTTAAAAAAAATCCAATAAAGGTGCAGAGGTTGTGAGCTGTCTTCCAGTTCAGTTCTGACTGAAGCAGAAACTAAGAGGCGCATTAAACAACGACAGCAGGTCAGCAAATTAAAAGACAGCTGACTAAATGCAAAAACCTAAAGTTGTCTGATTTGTTTAATACTTAAAAGGTTTGCAAGTCAGATCATACAATACAAAAAGTGGAAGAAAACATCTCAGTATTTAAAAAAATTGGCTTAACACCCATGATTTTACCCATTTTGCTAAATATTTGACATATTCTCTTTTGAATTTGGCACGGCCAAGGTGAAACAGGAAGTGACATCAAAGGGGAACTCTTTAAAAAGAGGGTCTTTGTTTATGAAGACATTCTGAACTTTGACTGTTCTGCATGTCTCTGATAAAAGACTCAAACTAATGTAAAGAAACATCAGATTCTCCTCTGCTGTCTGTGTTAGCCATGTTGTACATGCAGGTGTAACTTTGACATCACTTCCTGTCCCTGCACATAAAAATATCTCAACCACTGTTCATCTCAGCGACAGGAATTTATTTTGGAATACGTTATTAATGTCATCTTTCCAAAAAAATGCTAAATTTTGTTGACCCAGGCACTTTAAGGTATTTATACCCTTTCACACTTTTACGACCACAAACGTCAAAGTGTTTTACTGAGAGTTTTTGGTAAAGACCAAAACAAAGAAGCACATGATGGAGAAAAGAAAAAGAAACATGATGAAACCCAAAGAACACAGCCAGGTCAGAGGTACGGCAAACAGAAAAAATGAAGCTTCTCTTATCAGAGGAGACCAGAATTAAATTAAATTAAAGTTTTAAATTATTAGGCCTAAATGCAAAATGCTTTGTGTGGCTTGAAACTAACTGCAGGATATGAGGATGAAGACAAATCAACAGCACACTTTTTAAAATGTAACTGGTTTTGTTGCGTTTCTTTGTAAAATGTGAAAACCATGCGTTGTTTTGCGTCTTTGTGTTGCTGTCACGTAAAATGTCAGAAAATATAAACTGTGGAAACGTTGATGGATACGAATCCTTCAAACACATTTCATAAAACGCTCAGCAGTGACGCTGACATCAAGTCACAAAACCAGTCCGTAAGCAGATACGCGTGTGGCCAGAGGGGTCTTCAGAGGCACTCCAGGACTGTTTTGACACCACAGATTGGGGTATGTTCAAAGAAGCTGCTACCACAAACAACAACACATGTCTCCAGGAGTACTCAGACACTGTATGTTCATACATCGCCAAGTGCATTGATGATGTTACCAACCTCAAAACCATCACTGTTCGGGCTAATCAGAAGCCATGGCTGACAGCTGAGGTTCACAGACTCCTGAAAGCCAGGAATGCTGCCTTCAAAGCGGGAGATCAGGTGGGCCTGAAGGCAGCCAGAAAGAACCTGGATCAAGGCATCAGAGAGGCCAAGGAGCAGTATTCCAGGAAAATAGCTCACCGTTTCAAGGACAGCAAGGATACACGCAGTCTGTGGCAGGGAATACAGACCATCACAGACTACAACCCCCCCCCCAGACCTGTGACAGCTCAACCTCTACGCTGAATGAACTGAATGAGTTCTTTCGCTCGGTTTGAGGCAAGTAACAGCACACCTGCACATAAACTCCCCCCCTCTCCTGATGGCCAGGTGCTGGCGCTGTCCTCAGACAGCGTAAGGCGATCATTTATCAAGATTAACGCCCGGAAGGCCTCTGGTCCTGACAACATACCTGGTCGTGTGCTGAAGGACTGTGCAGGGGAACTCGCAGCGGTCTTCACGGACATCTTTAACATCTCACTGAGCCAGGCCATCGTCCCCACCTGTTTCAAAGCCACCACCATCATCCCTGTCCCAAAGAAGGCAACGCCCGCATGCCTCAATGACTATCGCCCAGTAGCACTCACCCCCATCCTGATGAAGTGCTTTGAACGGCTAGTCATGAAAAGCATCACATCTGTCCTCCCTGCCTCCCTGGATCCCTTCCAATTTGCATACCGACCTAATCGCTCAACCGACGATGCCATCTCCTCTGCCCTCCACACAGCTCTCACACATCTGGACACGAAGGACTCTTATGTTAGAATGCTGTTCATCGACTTCAGCTCGGCATTCAACACCATCATCCCCCAACAGCTCATCCATAAACTGGACAGTCTGGGGCTGAACACCTCAATGTGTAACTGGCTGCTAGACTTCCTGACCGGGAGACCACAGACAGTACGGATCGGGAGTAACACATCTAGCACCATCACATTGAACACAGGGGCCCCACAAGGATGTGTGCTGAGCCCCCTTCTATTCACCCTGCTAACACACGACTGCACACCATCGTACAGCTCCAACCACTTCATCAAGTTTGCGGACGACACAACAGTGGTAGGTCTCATCAGCAACAACGATGAGACGGACTACAGGAACGAGGTGAGCCGCTTGGCCTTGTGGTGCGGACACAACAATCTCACTCTCAACGTGGAGAAGACAAAGGAGATTGTTGTGGACTTCAGGAAGAGGGATGCCCAACATGCCCCTCTGACCATCAACAGCACCGCAGTGGAGAGAGTGGACAGCACCAAGTTCCTGGGAGTGCACGTCTCAGAGGACCTGTCCTGGAGCAGGAACACTGCATCACTGGCCAAGAAGGCTCACCAGCGCCTCTACTTTCTCCGCAAGCTGAAAAGGGCTGGAGCTTCAACCTCCATCATGTGCACCTTCTACAGGGGAGCCATAGAAAGTGTCCTGACAAGCTGCATCACGGTGTGGTTTGGTGCATGCACTGCATCCTGCCGCAAGAGCCTCCAGCGCATCGTGAAAGCAGCTGAGAAGATCGTCGGCACCTCCTTGCCCTCACTGCAGGACTTACACAGCAAACGCCTCACTCGGAAAGCCCACTGCATGGCAGGTGATCCCACACACCCACTACACAGCCGCTTTAGACTGCTGCCATCAGGGAGGAGACTGAGGAGTCTCCAGGCTCGAACCAGCAGACTGAGAGACAGCTCTGTTCATCAGGCAGTCAGAATGCTAAACACTCTGCCTGCTCTGCCTCCCCTCCCATTTGAACTGCCTTAACACAAAAAACTTTCTCACACATTATCACTCAACACAAAGTTTTTAACACTGGACTCTGTGTCATCAAACGGGTTATTCACTAAACTCTCGGTCATGTGCTCATTCAGTTTGCACTACTTCTCATATTTGCACTAATGTTTGTATTACATTACTGCCTATAGTCATACTACTGTTTACATTCACTGTTTACATTTATTAATACTGTTTACATTTATTACTACTGCTTTACATTTATTATTACTGTTTACATTTACACTACTTTTATCTACACTACTGCAGATACATATACAGCATTCTCTGACTAGCCTTATCTAAGGATGCCAAATGTGCCTTATGTGCCTTACTTCATATGCCACTTTGCCTATATACCAACATCAACTACCTCATACATATACTGTGTACATTAACTTATATGCTGCTGTGCCACTCTTTGCAAATGTCAACGCTAGAAACTTCAGTTTATTTTATAGATATACGTTTTATACTTTTTATACTACTATGCAAAAACTCAGGACAGTATTACACTTTTATTATTTCATTTTATGCTTATGTTCATTGGGTGTTTGGTGTTTTAGGGGTGTTTGGTGTTTCAGTGTTGGTGTAAATTTTCATACTTTTATACTATTATGAAAAAACTCAGGACAGTGTTACACTTTTTTACTATTTTATGCTTATGTTTATTAAATGTTTTAGTGTTTAGTGTTTAGATGGTTACTGTTGCACCGAGGGACTGAGAGAAACGCAATTTCGGTCCTGTGTATGTCCTGTACATATTGCAGTTCTGACAATAAAGTTGACTTTGACTTTGAGGTTAGTTAGATATTTAAATTAAATACAAGACAGAAGGTTAGGGCGGCACGGTGGCTCAGTTGGTAGAACTGCCGCCTCGCAGCGAGAAAGTCGCCGGTTCAAAAAACTGACTTTTCTGTGTGGGTTTTCTCCAGTTTCCTCCCACTGACCAAAAACATGCATGTTAGACTGATGGTAACTCTGAATTGTCTCGAGGTGAGAGAGAGAGAATGGTTGTTTGTCTCATTTGTCTCTAGGTGTCCTTGTGATGGACTGGAGACATGTTCAGGGTGTCCCCCTCCTCTAGCACAGTGACTGCTGGACATGGGCACCGTTGACCCGAAAAGTAAGAAGTAAAGATGATGGAAGGATGGAAGGATTGATGGATGGATGGAAGGATGGAAAGATGACTGGATGGATGGAAGGATGGATGGAAGGATGGATGGAAGGATGGAAAGATGGAAGGATGGATGGATGGACAGACAGAAGCTTGTGCTTGCATCATTTGTAAAGTAGCTCCAGTTGATGGAGAGAAGTGAAAACTCTGCGCTGCAAACCGAACATCAACATCTTGGTGCTCACTGTTCCAAATTTCAATTACACTGTGTTGGAACAAACTGAGCACACACACACACACACAATCACACACAGACACACACACACACACACAGACAGTCTCTATCAGCCGCTCTCAGGTGAGCAGCGAGACTAATTCCATTCAGTGGTTTCATGCATCACTGCAGCTCCGGACATGCTTCTCAGATAAGCCTCTTCTTTGCTCAGTGGTGATTATTCCAGACTGACTGGAAATAAATAAAAAAGTTTGCACGCACCGCAGAGAGTCCAGACCTTTGCAGTCTCTGCAAAAACAGATAAAAGAGAAACAAATGCTTCAAATCATCTCCTTTTGTTGTTTTTCTCAACGTGACTCAGAAAGAGCCGACTGAAGGAGGCGCCGTCGCTGCGGAGAGTTCATCGTCAATTCAGCGTCGTCAGAAACGCTTCAGCACTGAGGGATCCATCCATCTATCATCCATCCATCCATCCATCCATGATGAGGGATGTGAGATGAAAATGACAGTTCCTGTCTCGTGATGTTCTAATGTGTGACTCACAGGAACCACACTGAAACAATTAACAACAAAAGCTCACCAACATTATACGTCCGTCGACAAACTGGTTCACAGAAATCCATAGCAATGACCCAGACGAGCAAAAACCTTGTACAACCTTTGACTTTGATTTGTGACCTTGACTTTAGAGCTGGGGTGATGAAAAGTGTTTGTATCAAGATTGTTAAATTATCTTGAGCGGATCAGAAGTTCTGGGAGAGACGAGAGAAAGTTTACAGACGTATGGAAACTACCACCTTTCTTCTTCTTCTTCTTCTTTCAGCTGCTCCTCCTTCAGGGTCGCCACAGGGAACTAACTCACACGAACACTTGGTAGAGGAGGTCCTCCCTGAAGCAACCACAGACATTGAGCTACCACAGCCCCCTGAGTGGAGCAGAGAGCTGCCATGTAGGACGCCTGGGGGAGCAGATGGTGGGGGTTAAGGGCCTTGCTCAAGAGCCCAGGGTGGCAGATCAGCGGATTTGGATGTTGTCAGTCCATACAATGGGCGTTATTAGCTGTTATCATCCCAATACAGTCTATAGCGGCAAAATTGTCCAATCTACCTCCTAGCATGTTTAAAAGAACGTTATCAGTGTTATTATCGCTGTGAGTAGGCAGCGTGTTTCCGTAAACCCGGAAGTTTTTTTTTTTTCAGCTTATGTAACCGTTTTCCTAAACCTAACCTTAAACCTGACCCAGAGGACCAACCCTAAACCTAACCAAGACCCTAAACCTAACCAAGACCCTAAACCTAACCAAGACCCTAAACCTAACCAAGACCCTAAACCTAACCAAGACCCTAAACCTAACCAAGACCCTAAACCTAACCAAGACCCTAAACCTAACCAAGACCCTAAACCTAACCAAGACCCTAAACCTAACCAAGACCCTAAACCTAACCAAGACCCTAAACCTAACCAAGACCCTAAACCTAACCAAGACCCTAAACCTAACCAAGACCCTAAACCTAACCAAGACCCTAAACCTAACCAAGACCCTAAACCTAACCAAGACCCTAAACCTAACCAAGACCCTAAACCTAACCAAGACCCTAAACCTAACCAAGACCCTAAACCTAACCAAGACCCTAAACCTAACCAAGACCCTAAACCTAACCAAGACCCTAAACCTAACCAAGACCCTAAACCTAACCAAGACCCTAAACCTAACCAAGACCCTAAACCTAACCAAGACCCTAAACCTAACCAAGACCCTAAACCTAACCAAGACCCTAAACCTAACCAAGACCCTAAACCTAACCAAGACCCTAAACCTAACCAAGACCCTAAACCTAACCAAGACCCTAAACCTAACCAAGACCCTAAACCTAACCAAGACCCTAAACCTAACCAAGACCCTAAACCTAACCAAGACTTTACTGTAAACTTAACCCCGTAGCTAAAGACGGAGCCTGCTGTCATCGCTTGTAACTGTGACAACGTACCTTTAAACCTCCTATAATAATAATTGATAACGGCCATTTAATGGTTGATAACATCCGAAGCGGGTGGGCAGATGAGGGTGGAGGCAGGTGTGGGTGCTTCACCTTTCACACCCACACTTTGATGTTGTCAGTCATGGGGAGTCGAACCGGAAACCTTCCAATCACAGGCTCGCCTTCATCGATACTGCACCACTGATGCCAGTATCGTATCAGGCACAGTACCAGCCTCAAGTACTTGTACTTGTACTCACAATAACACCCTGATACTTACTTTTATGCTTGGTGATGTAATTTTAAGGACAAAAAAATAATCCATAGTTTTCCAACAATGTCCTCTGGACGGTTTCTTTTGTTGCTGAGACGTTCCGTCCTTCATCCAAAGGACTTCTTCAATCTGAGGAGCCACATCAGAAACAAAAGGAAACATCCAGATGTGCTGACTGAACATTGTTGGACTGTGTGAACCCACAGATGTTTTAAGATAAACGCAGGTGATGTCACGACTGCAGCCTGTCTGCTGTGTAGAAAAATAAAAGAACTGTTTCTAAACTCATTGTGTGATGTTTAAGTGCTAACTCTTTACTCTGCATCTAATCAGTATAAGCAAGTACTCAAACTGAAGTACAGTACTAGTACTTGGTCTGAAAATACATTTATACTGGGGGGGTGGGGGCGGGGGCACCCCTAATTTTGATTAGAAAAACATTTAGTTTCAATAAATTATTTGAGGTTTAAAGAAAGTCTCATTACATGTGATTGACAGCCTGTTAGCCAGTTGGGAGGGGGTGTGGGCGAGGCTTTTATATGAGGGTACCGCCCACATCTTTGATGCACAGACTTTGGTTCCAGACGTGCAACAGCAGCTTCAAATGAACAGACATTTTGGCTTCAGTTGTTTGTTTTTTAAAACAGAAGAAGATGTGTAGTTTGGATAGGTTGGGACGAAAGAACAAAAAGGCTACGTTGGCTATAATTTTACAGATATCGTACTAAAATTTTACATAGTAGCTGAGAACCATTCATACTCTAAGCAGATCATCCCATTGGATTACGCAGATCAAGATGATTTTCAAAGTTTAACAAAAACTGCTTCAACTCCATCTTTTATCAACAGAAGACGATGATGCTGTTGGTCAAACTCCGGTGCGAGACGTGGCTGTCCTTCAAGGAAAGCTAGGCCTTTAATCTATGCATTCATTCCTGAACTTTTGTCTTTAGAGGTTTTATCTTTGTAGTGTCATGTTGTATCGTGTTGTCCGTCTTAAAGCACAAACTGTACTGAAGCCTCGATTGAGCCGCTCACTCCTTCGCTGCTGGAACGTTTTCCTCCGATGGTTAAACGAACGTTAGTGATGAAAATGTCCATTTTAAAGACGTGACTTGTGAAATGATGGGAGTGATCACTTCATTATTTAAGGTTTGCTTTAGCTCATGAAGCAGTGATAAAATCAACAGTACTTTACTTTTTTTACGACCTGAGATGAATAAATGTGTTTATAATGAAGTGTAAAAAGGAACACGGTCCACGCTGAGGTACGAGTTGATGTAGCGTCAGTAATCCTGTCAGGATCTGGCTGTGCCACGTCTCTCCGGGACGGATCATCTCTCCTCAGGTGGAGCTCCTGGAAGGGAACGGACACTAATGGGATTGTGATCTCACACACTGCTGATCTCCTCACACACTGCTGATCTCCTCAGACCAGAGTCAGAGCGCCTGCCGTCGTGTCCCAGCTCTAAGGGAACGGCCTGTTGCTGCAGGGGACTGCAGGAAGCGCACGCTGCACCTCCCACATCCTGTTTGTGATGGAGCAGCAGCTGGGCGGGTACGTCTTGATGCCTGTCATCAATCTGCAGTGAGGTGAGCTGCAGCCGGGCGGGAGTGGACCTGCTTCACGTCCGTCAGAAGAACCAGCCGAGCCGTAGCAGCGAGGAAGCGTGTGCACGAGGATCGGCAGGCGTTCCGGCCGAGCTTTGTGTGCACGGAGCCCACGATGTCCGTGCATGTCCACAGTGGGACTGACGTCTAACTTATGGGTCAGTTTCAATTTAAAAGAGGGTGGAGGCAGGTGTGGGTGCTTCACCTTTCTACCCCACATTTTGTTGTTGGAGCCGGGAGTTGAACCGGCGATCTTCGACCAGAAACTAGGGGTGTGAATCTCTCATGCCGGGTACACACCAAACGCGTTTTGAGCAGCCAAACCAGCCAGTTTACATGCAAAGTATATGGTGGCCGCGCATCGAGGAGCAGCGCAGCGTGCTACAGCACGTTCAGAGCAGCGGCTGCTCGAGTTCAACAAATTGAACTTTGACCTACTTTGGCTGCTCGCCGCGTAGCAGCAACCAATCGGGAGAGACTCTGCTATGTGATGACGCAACGACGACGGGACGGAAGTAGGTGGGCACCGCGTGACGTATTAAAAGAATGGACGAAAAACACCGCCGCCATTTCGCGTGTAAATATGGATGAGAAACTTATTGTCGCCGTTTGTGGAAAACAGATTATTTATGATCCCCTAACCCAACAAAGCAATTCTTTGGATTACGTCCGCCATTTCAGAGACAAGAAAAAAACAAACCCGGCCGGAAAAGGACCAAGACGCTCCTCCCACTGCGCGTCTTCAGACGCGTTCGGTGTGAACAGACATCTGTTGACAAGCAGCCAACACCGCGCGTCGGGAGCGTTTTTGCTGCTGAAGACGCGTTAGGTGGGAACCCGGCTTCAGAGTCTGGAGAATCGATTCGATTCCGATTTTTGATGCACCGATTCAATTAAAAATCGATTTTTGATCCTAAAACGATTTTCATTCCAGGATCAATTTTCGATTCTGAAATGATTTTCGACTCTGAAACAATTTTCAATTGAAATCATGAAAACATTAAACAATAATGTAAACAAATAAAACATTTATTTAAAACAATAATGTCAAATAATACAGTATAAATCCAGCAGATGGGTATATGAATAGAATGCAGCAGCTTTAATCAGGTCCTGGAGGTCACTGGTGCCTATATCCAGCAGTCAGTGTGCGAGAGGCAGGGGACACCCTGGACATGTCTCCAGTCCATCACAAATAATTCAAAATACAAAGGTAAACAAAGATTTCAGCGTAAACATTTAACTCAAAGTAAAATAGACTTCAAAATCATATTGCATTCATCCATGTTTCAAATGTGTATGGATGGATTTTGTTTAAAAGATTTGTTTGGTAAATCTTTTCAACAAAAGCATCTATCCATCATCTTTACCCGCTTTATCCTTATCGGGTCCTGGAGGTCACTGGTTCAGGTCAGATTTCTTCTTCTTTCTGCCACCTTTCATTTCATGTATTCTTTCATATACTATGAGATATGGTTTTATTTTCTTTATCTTTTGGTTTTTAATGTAAAAAAAATGATTCTGGTGCTTTTAGAATCGATTCTGAATCGCCAGGACTAAGAATCTCGATGTTTTTTTTTATCAAATTTTTTTTCCTGCACCCCTACCACAAACCCACCTTCTCTAACCTCTGTGCTACCACTCCCCCTAAAAAAATTGTTTTATTGCTTAAGGGCGTCATGATATCTGGAGGATATTTTTAAACCTCGAGCCACGAACAGAAACTCAGGAAGCACGAAGATCAAATAAAAATAAAAGTAACTGCATTTATTAACAACAAAAAGCTGTTGTGGCACAAGGAGGGAAACCATGACCGTGACCCAGAATATAAAGTTAATACAAATGAACATGTAGTTCACCTGGGAACAGGTGAGAGTGGGCGGGGCATGAGCAGAAAATGAGAAGCGTGAACACAGGTAAGGAATCGTCTAAATCTGAAAGACAAACAACAAAAAGCCGACGTGTCTCTGAGGGTTTGAACAGAGAATGTTGGTAGTTTTAGAGATGAGAGTTTGTCTGGAACTGAACAGAGAATGAACCTAAATGTTTTTACTGCAAAACATTCAAGTGTGGAGAAGATACGAAGGGAGGATTTTCTTTATTGTCCGAGGCAACTCAGAGTGACGGATCCTGGACAGAGGACGGAGACATTTTGTCCTCCACCAGGTGTGGTGGTGGAGCCAGGGCGTGGCCAATGGGGGACTTGGCCCTCGTAGAATAATCTTTGGCCACCCCAATCATTTCAGGAAACTATAATTTAAATAAATATTATTTTAAAGTTAGCGAGGACATACTGAGATGGTTTGGACATGTCCAGAGGCATTTCCAACATCCTACCAATATACCCACTGTCCCTCCTCTGGACATGTCCAAACCACTGTCCCTCCTCTGGACATGTCCAAACCACTGTCCCTCCTCTGGACATGTCCAAACAACTGTCCCTCCTCTGGACATGTCCAGAGGAGGGACAGTTGTTTGGACATGTCCAGAGGAGGGACAGTGGGTATATTGGTAGAAGGATGTTAGAAATGCAGCTTCCAGGAAAAAGACAAAGAGGAAGGCCAAAGAGGAGATATATGGAAGTAGTTAGAGAGGACATGGAGGTAGTTGGAGTGAGGACAGAGGATGCAGAGGACAGAATAAGGACAGAAGACACAGAGGACAGAGTGAGGGCAGAGGACACAGAGGACAGAGTGAGATGGAGGAGGATGACTCGCTGTGGAGACCCTGAAGAGGGAAAAGCTGAAAGAAGAAGAAACTTTAAAAACTATCATGCATACGATGTTCTTGGCTGGTTTACATGTACATATGTGTTGCGGTGGCCATCTTTGATTTCGTCATGGCAACTCAGTTTTCTATCCACCTTATTCCTAGACCCCATGATGCCTTGCGCGAATTATGTGTACGTCTTCCGCCGGAAGTGAGAGCAGCAGTTAAAGCCCAGTCTACTGGCTGTATTTATCACATTTGTTTTTTTGTTTTGTTTATTTCTAATTAATTACAATGGTTACTTCGTGTTGGGTCAGTGGGTGTTCCTGTCGGGTAGACGTTTGTTCAAAGCGCAGTTTTCACTTCATCCCAAAAATAAGTAAACGTGAAGGATTTATCTCCATCGGAGGAGCTGACAGCTGCCCCTCCTCTGCTCGGATCTGCTCTCGAAGACGTCGTGTTCAGATCACGTTTTCTCCGGTAAACAAAATATTCTACATAAATCATTTTGTGAAACAATTTCAGAACAATGTGAGAGTATAATTTTCTCTGTGTTGGAGCTGTTGTTGTTTTTTCTTCATGATTTAGCACCGTCTACTAGCTGTGGTTAGCTTAGCATGTAGCGTTAGCATCTGTTAAAGTATTTATTAAACAAATCTGTGGATAAATAATATAAACACATGTGTGTGTAATACATTTGCAGTACATACATATACTGTGTGTATGTGTATACTGTATGCACACTGTATATACAGTATATACATACATACTGCACATACATACTGTATTGTTTGTACTGTTTTGATTGTAGGTCCCTGTTACTCTCATGTGAATAAAGCAGTGGGATGCTGTCTGTACAGAAAATATTCCATAACACAAGTTCATCTTTTGGTTATTACTACATTTGTTCTATTGAAATATTTATATTTTCAGGAAGGCCTACACACAAGTCAAACACAGACTGGTCACCCACGCTGAAGTTGACAGACACACTTACTCTGATCTTACTCTAATCTTTGTGAATGAGTAAAAATTTTAGGAGCAACTGTATTTATTTTTTCTACTTTGAGTAGCAAACTTGGTCTTATTTTAGACTTTGTGATGCAAACATGACAGTTTATTC
Organism: Garcialebias charrua; assembly: GCA_038048925.1. Lineage (NCBI taxonomy): Eukaryota > Metazoa > Chordata > Actinopteri > Cyprinodontiformes > Rivulidae > Garcialebias > Garcialebias charrua. The sequence goes on from JBBPBX010019234.1 coordinate 27,185, forward strand.
TTTTTTTTTAAGGTACAGACGAGTGAAGGGCCAAGTTCCATCGTCTTGGATTCCAGAGGGGTTGGCTGCTTGCTCCAGTCGTCCAGTGGTCGTCCAGTGGTCGTCCAGTGGTCCCACATGATGAGGAATCTGTTCCAGTTTGTTTAAAATCAGAAACTGCCCATCATTTCTTGTTGAAGAGTGTATTTGACCTGGTATTTATTCTGCAGCCAATCATTTTCATTAAAAGACATCAAATCACCCACAGTTCTCATATTGTATTCAGTTTCAAATGTTTTTAGTTTATAATTATAGCTTTTATTCTGAACTTTATCAATCTCCTCCCGGAGGAGGAACCATACAGCAACATGCATGTTTCTAAGTTTTGTACTTGTCAATAAAAAACTAAACTGTTAAGTTGCCAAAAAAACAATCACATCTAGTTTTTTTATTTGCAGTAGAACTTCTCATTAGACATTAAACAACGTATCTTATTGAAATAAAGAAGGTGAAACACAGCAACACCAAATGTACTTCAAACGCAGATTTATTTATAGAAATTATATTTTCACTCATTTGTTGCTGTGGTACATAACTGCACACAAACTTCTGGACCAACTGGAGTGTCATCCATCCATCCCTGTCATCCATCCCTGGACCAACTGGAGCGTCATCCATCCCTGGAACTCACCTTATGCAGAAATATAACAGAAAGGAGGAATGTAAAAGTACAGTATACAAACATTAGGGTTCATTTATGAACACACACAAACACACACACACCTAGATTATATATATAACTAAACACACACACACATAGATTATATATATAAATAAACGCACACACACACATATATTTATATATATATATATATATAAATAAACACAACACACACCTATATTATATATATATAAATAAATATACACACACAGCATACATATATAGGTGCGTGTGTTTATTTGCCAGTTATGCACGAAAATATTAGTATCATTTAATCACTGACTACATAAAATCATAACACTAAAAGCTGTCTCTTAAATCATACCTGGTGTTCTCGATCCTCTGGAGGATACAGAGTCTTTTTTCAGGTGGTTTCTCGTAGCCCAGCCACAAAGAAGGATGCAGGTTTTTGTTTTCGGAGCATGTTCAACACACACTAGTTGCAGCCACAAATTCAGCTTCGTCTGATTATTCGTACAGCCACGAACAGCGCAACAGGTACCCGAGCTCCACAAGACATCTTCGTGACAATTTTAGCTCAAAATAACAGAAAACAGAACTTTAACAGAACTTCAACGACGCGTGCAGATTAGCAAGCAAACAACGAGGAGCCAATGCAAAAATTCTACTTCCGGGGTCAAACGGAAGTACGACACATTATCGCTTCTACAGTGACACCCCCAAGAATAAGGTGGATATGAATCTTTTTAATGCTTAGAAGCAGCCACACGCTCAAATGAACGTCAGCCCATCGTGTCAAGTTATCCAGCTCACAAGATGGACAGACGGACGTCCAAGTCTGCTCTTAGCTTTGCAACCGGGGGACACAAAGAGTCACACACAAGTGTTTTTAAAAAGAAAAGAAGAACGTTGAAGAAAGGATGGAAAAATAAACATCAGGTTTTCAGAGCAATACATTAGTGGAGAATCAAATGGATCCTAATGATACGTCTGTTCCTGCAGATTTATAAAACCCTGCAGTGCTAAAGAGACGGGAAGCAGAACATTTCATGCTAGAACAACAGTAATTGTTCTAATTAGCCCTTTAAAAACACTAAACAAGGCCCACAGCTGAGCTGCGCAGTATTCTTGTGGGATTGTCGTGTTTGTGCGTGCAGGCAGTGTCTCGTGTGTCTCACTGTCCTCAGGTGACATCAACTCTTCGCTCAGTGCAGCAGCACCAACATCTGCATCAAATACAACCGATGAAGACAACCCAACAATGTCTGAGAGTAAAATTAGGAATAATCAAACTCATTCATTGTTTAGACTGCAGCATATTCTGGGATTTTAACTGACATTCACAGTTAGAAATGAAGTTAGCACCTTATCAGCTGTGACATCAGTCATGGAGCAGGAAGAGGCAAACGTTTGTTCGAGCTAGGCTAACGGCTAGCCAAACAAGTGGCTAGAGCTAGGCTAACGGCTAGCCAAACAAGTGGCTAGAGCTAGGCTAACGGCTAGCCAAACAAGTGGCTAGAGCTAGGCTAACGGCTAGCCAAACAAGTGGCTAGAGCTAGGCTAACGGCTAGCCAAACAAGTGGCTGGAGCTAGGCTAACGGCTAGCCAAACAAGTGGCTAGAGCAGCAGCTCGCTGAGCTCTGGAGGCGAGTCCAGAGGAAACAACGGATTTATTTGAAAATGCTGTTGAATTAAAAAACGCTGCACAGGCCACAAGGCTACAGCAGGAAAACTATACAGTTCCACCACATAAAAGGGTTCAATCCTGCCATGCGGACAAGTTTCTTTTTTAGGAAGAAATGTTTGTTTGTTTGTTTATTCATTTCATTTCAATAAAATAAAATACAAATTCAAGAAAAAACAAAAAATATAAAATACCTATAAAATGAAAGGCAGCAGAAGAAGAATAAATCTTATCAATTCTGCCCCTTCTTAACAAAATCAATTCAAACAATCAATTCAAGCAATACTCACAAATAATACAACAAACCACAAAACTTATCACAATTATTCTTTATATTTCCCTAATATTAACTAACTTAACTATATCTCATCAGCATTATATTATTGATCTTTTTCTTAAATACAAATGATTCCTCTTTTTTTCATATCATTATTCAAACCATTCCATAGATCAATTCCCCTCATTAAAGTAGACCTATCCCGCAAACTTGTTCTATACTTTGGCTTTACAAAAATATCAGTTCCTTTTAAATTATAACAACTACTCCATTTTACAAAATACACTTGTATGTTCGATGGTAAATTGTGATTCTGAGCCCTGTACATAAGTAATAGAATAAAGTAGTCCACCAAATCATAAAACTTAAGTAATTTCAGTTGATAAAATAAAATAATTGAAGGATGACAATAATGTTTTCCTGAGATAATTCTTACAGCTTTTTTGTAAAATAAAAATAGAATTGGTTACAGTTTTACAAGCTGTAGACACCAATACAATAAATACAATAAATTAAATGTGGCACAATAATTGTATTATAGAGCAAACACAAAGCCTTGTCAGTCAGTAAGTCTCTCGCTTTATATAGTACAGTACTGCCATGGACTTAGACATTTTAGTTCTTACAAAATTAATATGATTTTTCCATGACAATTTATCATCTATAATTACTCCCAAAAACCTTACTTCATTCACTCTTTGTACGTCAACACCATCAATTTTGAAAAGAAAATCCGTAGTTGACTTTTTTTTAACTAAATATCACATAATTAGTTTTTCAATGTTCAGTGATAACTTGTTTAATTTAAACCAAGTTTGAATTTGGTCAAACTCCATCTTCATTAATTCAAACATCTGGATCAAGTCTCTACCTGAACAACAGAAAGTAGTACAGTCGTTTCGTCTTTCATCAGTGTGACGCCACCGCCTGCTCCAGAAACTGGCTTTACTTTATAACGTTCAGTTTTAAAAGCTTCCAGGATTGTTCATGGCCGTGTTGTGATGCATCAAAACACATATTTTAAGCCCGCCCCTAACATTTATGCAAACAGCTGGACGGAGCGTGAACTTTGACCCTCAGCGTCATAAGGTTCAGCTCAGACAGCTCTTCGTCTGACGTCCTCCAAAATCTGCACGTTTGCATCAATAAGACAGACTGGGCAGTGATTTTCTTCTCTTAGTATCCAAGGAAACAGACTAAATACAGCCTAACATGAGGTCAAAGGTCACGAGTGACGTACAGGAAATGGGTGTGTCGAGAGAAATGTGACATTGGAGCAACAAAGAGAAAGTTCTTCAGCAGTTCAGATGAGAAGGATTTTATGGAGCATGTGAGCTGAGTCAACTCCAGCCCAGCATGTCTGGGAGCACCATGACCTCATCATGACCTCATCATGACCCATGACCTCATCATGACCATGACCTCATCAGCCCAGTCATGAAGTTGTGGACTCAAACCAGATCTCCAGCTCAGAGTCAGGGCCCAGTTCAGTCAGCAACTTAAAAGATGCATTTTAAATTTATCCTTTTAATTTTCCTTAAAAACACAAAGGTTTTATTTCCCCATGAAGAAACATAAAGGTTCTTTTATTTCCTGCTGCTGAAGGTTAAAGTGTTTTTTATTGTTGTTTTTGTTTGTTAGCTAAATATCTCCCGTCTCACTGAACGAACTTTATTGAAACTGTCAGAAAATAAATCACTGCATGCACATTTACCGTACAACTGATTCAAGATGGCCGCTTCAGCAAGACAAAAACGGCTACAACTCCGTTAGTTTTACAGGCGTGAAGCTAAAATTCGGTGTGCTAGTAGCTGAGACTGCGGCTCTGAGAGCTAACACTCAGCTGTGAGTGGACTTTGTTTGCTACTTTGGGAGCAAAGATCAAATTTAAAAAGCAGTAAAAAAAAAAAGCTTTGAGCAACAGACTCTGATGTTCCTCTCTGATTCTGAACACTACAAACACTCTGATATGGGTTTATTTGTTTGTTTGTTTGTTTGTTTGTTTGTTTGTTTGTTTGTTTGTTTGTTCTCCTTTCACCTTCCATGGTGTGTAAGTGTCTGTCTGCACAAACACTTATTTGGTGCAGCTGCATCACACAGGAAGGTTTTAGTACAAATAATAAATTGTGCAACACAAGCATCAACAGAAACAACTGACTTTTGTATAAGGATGGATGGATGGATGGATGGATGGATGGATGACTTTTGTATAAGGATGGATGGATGGATGGATATTTGGATGGATGGCTATTGGATGGATGATGGATGGATGGATATTTGGATGGGTGGATGGATGGATGTTTGGATGGATGGCTATTGGATGGATGGATGGATGGATGGATGGGTAGATGGATGGATGGCTATTGGATGGATGGATGGATGGATATTTGGATGGGTGGATGGATGGATATTTGGATGGGTGGATGGATGGATATTTGGATGGATGGCTATTGGATGGATGGCTGGATGGATGGCTATTGGATGGATGGATGGATGGATGGATGGATGGATGGACTACAGTAACTTTTAGTCTCATGCTGCAGTAAAACCAGAGTTTAAATGTTCCTGAAGAAGAGAATTAAAAACTTGAAGAGCTGAAGGTTCTGATGAAGAGCTTAATGTTCTGATGAAGAGCTGAATGTTCTGATGAAGAGCTGAAGGTTCTGATGAAGAGCTGAAGGTGCTGATGAAGAGGCAGCAGCTCCACAGTGTCACCTCTGTGGTCCAGCCTGGATTAAAGCTGTTAATCTGTCACTAACAGACGGGATTAACGGAGCTGTTACTAATTTAAATCTTGTTTTCATCTGTTTAAACTGCAGTGGTCCAACCACAGGTCTGAACATGTTTGAACTGGTTCTGCTGGACCTGAAGATGTTTGAACTGGTTCTGCTGGACCTGGGTCGCCTCGGCAGGGACCGCCTGAGTGCCAGGAATCCTTTCTGGTCCTGGTGAGGAGGCGGGGCTGACTCCGACGCTCTGAAGGAGCCACCTGAGAACATCAGACACCTCAGATCTGCGTCTCTCCATCAGACTGACAACAACAAAGAGCCAGATGTAGAAGAAGCAGATGAACCAGGACACGCCCAGCGGCCTCACAGCTCAACCAGACTGTGATGGACACACGACGTGAACCAGGACTCTGGTTTTTATCTGCTGTCCTGAACAACACGAGCAGAAACAGGTCTGTAATCAAGGAGGGTCCTGACCACGCATAAAGATCACATCATTACAGCTGCTGCGCCGGGCCAGATGTGTCCGTCTGTAAACACAGACGTTCTCTGCTCGTTCAGGAAACAGACTTCATGGAACGACGTTGCAGAAGAAGGACGTCCAACAAACTGCTCTGCTGCTGGAAACACACTCAACCACTGCTGTTGGACTTCACTTCATTTTAGACCAGAGACACTGACGCTTTGATGACATCACACAAAAACACCACGTTTCACTGGATAATATGAAAATTCACATTTTATATATATATATGTACATGTATATGTGTATATAAAGATATACGTTGTATGTATATATACACACCGGGATATTGTGTGTGTGTGAGTGTGCGTGCGTGCGTGTGTGTATAGAGTAGTCTCTTCACGGGGGATCCGTACCCTGAAGACCCTCAGTAAGTGAAAAACTGCGAAGTAGGAATATTAGTACAAGAAGTAAGCAGCAGTTCATTTTATTATTTATATATATTAAGGTGTTTTAAACCCTTCCCACACTCTTGCAATATTCTAAACAATGTTTCTAAACTAAACGAGCACAGCATGTCATGATTTCAGCTTTCTGCCTCGTCTGCTCTTTGCCATCTGCAAGTGATCTTGGCCACGCCCACTTCTCCGCTCTGCAAGCTGAACTGCTGATCAGCTACAGCAGGAAGTTTATCCTTCAGCTCTGAGTTGCACAAATGTGCAGCAGGTGCTAAAGAAGTTAAAATAACCATCAATTCATCCATCCATTTTCTTCATCTTATCCGGGGTCGGGTCGCGGGGGTAGCAGCCTAAGTAGGGAGGCCCAGACTTCCCTCTCCCCAGCCACTTGGAGCAGCTCCTCTGGGGGAATCCCAAGGCGTTCCCAGGCCAGCCGAGAAACATAGTCCCTCCAGCGTGTCCTGGGTCTTCCTCTGGGTCTCCTCCCGGTGGGACATGCCCGGAACACCTCACCAGGGAGGCGTCCAGGAGGCATCCTAACCAGATGCCCGAGCCACCTCAACTGGCTCCTCTCGATGTGGAGAAGCAGCGGCTCTACTCCGAGTCCCTCCCGGATGACTGAGCTTCTCACCCTATCTCTAAGGGAGAGTCCAGACACCCTGCGGAGAAAACTCATTTCAGCCGCTTGTATCCGAGATCTTGTTCTTTCGGTCATAACCCAAAGCTCATGACCATAGATGAGGGTGGGAACGTAGATCGATCGGTAAATTGAGAGCTTTGCCTTTTGACTCAGCTCTCTCTTCACCACGACAGACCGGTACAGCGCCCGCTTCACTGCGGACGCTGCACCTATCCGCCTATCGATCTCACGCTCCAGTTTTCCCTCATTCGTGAACAAGATACAAGACCCGAGATACTTAAACTCCTCCACTTGGGGCAGGACCTCCTCCCCGACCCGGAGAGGGCATGCTACCCTTTTCCGGCTCAAGACCATGGCCTCGGATTTGGAGGAACTGATCCTCATCCCGGCCGCATCACACTCGGCTGCAAACCGCTCCAGTGAAAGCTGTAGATCACGATCTGATGAAGCCAATAGGACCACATCATCTGCAAAAAACAGAGAAGCGATTCTAAGGCCACCAAAACGGATCCTCTCAACACCTTGGCTGCGCCTAGAAATTCTGTCCATAAAAGTTATGAACAGAATCGGTGACAAAGGGCAACCTTGGCGGAGTCCAACTCTCACTGGAAACGAGCCTGACTTACTGCCGGCAATGCGGACCAAGCTCTGACACCGGTCGTACAGGGACCTAACAGCCCATATCAATGGGCCTGGTACCCCATACTCCCGGAGTACCCCCCACAGAACCCCCCGAGGGACGCGGTCGAATGCCTTTTCCAAGTCCACAAAGCACATGTAAACTGGTTGGGCAAACTCCCACGCACCCTCCAGGACCTGCTGAGGGTGTAGAGCTGGTCCAGTGTTCCACGACCAGCACGAAAACCACACTGCTCCTCCTGAATACACCTCCAGATGCAGGAAAAGAGCCACCTGCATCATGAAAGACCTCACTCACCCAGCACACTCACTCTTTGCCCCACTCCCCTCAGGACGGAGGTTGAGGAGCATCAAATGTAGAACCACTAGACTGAGGAACAGCTTCTACCCTGAGGCTGTTAGACTCATGAATAAATAAAAATAAAATAAAAAATAAACACTGCAAAATATCACATTGTGCTGATGCTGATCTGTTTTCTTGTTGCTGTGTTCATCTGTGACCATCTGCTCATACAAACTCATGTTCGTGCTGCTGTTTATTTCCACTATATTAGGCTTAGTGTATTACTAGTTGATGTTTTTCTTAGTTAATTCTAGATGTTATTACTGTTTTTCTCTTGCATTTGTTGTTGGATGTAACTGGGACCCCGTGTACATAATCTCGTTTTCATCACATGTACCACATGCGGTGCAAATGACAATAAAGACTCTCTGACTCTGACTCTGAATCCGAGGTTCGACTATCCGACGGACCCTCCTCTCCAGAACCCCTGAATAGACCTTACCAGGGAGGCTTAAGAGTGTGATCCCCCTATAGTTGGAACACACCCTACGGTCCCCCTTTTTGAATAGGGGAACCACCACCCCAGTCTGCCAATCCAAGGGAACTGCCCCCGATGTCCACGCGATATTGCAGAGTCGCGTAAGCCAACACAACCCCACAACATCCAGAGCCCTAAGGAACTCAGGGCGAATCTCATCCACCCCCGGAGCCCTGCCACCGCGGAGCTTTTTAACCACCTCGGTGACCTCAGCACCAGAGATTGGAGAGCCCGACCCAAAGTCCCCAGGCTCCGCTTCCTCAGTGGAAGACGTGCCAGTAGGATTGAGGAGGTCTTCGAAGTATTCCGCCCACCGACTCACAACATCCCGAGTTGAGGTCAACAGCACGCCATCCCCACCATAAATGGTGTTGGTCGCGTACCGCTTTCCCCCCCTGAGACGCCGGATGGTGGACCAGAATCGCCTCGAAGCCGTACGGAAGTCATTCTCCATGGCCTCTCCGAACTCCTCCCACGCCCGAGTTTTTGCCTCAGCAACCACCCGAGCCGCATGCCGCTTGGACTGTCGGTACCTATCTGCTGCTTCCGGGGTCCCACAGGCCAAAAAGGCCCAATAGGACTCCTTCTTCAGCCTGACAGCATCCCTCACCGCCGGTGTCCACCACCGGGTTCGAGGGTTGCCACCACGACAGGCACCAACAACCTTGCGGCCACAACTCTGATAAGCTGCCTCGACAATAGAGGCGCGGAACATGGCCCACTCGGACTCAATGTCCCCCGCCTCCCTCGGAACGTGTTCAAAGCTCTCCCGGAGGTGGGAGTTAAAGCTCCGTCTTACGGGAGACTCTGCCAGACGTTCCCAGCAGACCCTCACAATACGTTTGGGTCTGCCAGGTCTGACCGGCATCCTCCCCTACCATCGGAGTCAACTCACCACCAGGTAGTGGTCAGTTGACTTAATTTAACTTGATTTAAAATAACTTTTTTCAAAATAAAACTTCCATGCAGATAGTGCAGCTCATCCATCAATCAGCCAATATATATATATATATATATATATATATATATATATAATAATAATGTGTTTGTCTGTCATCTGCGTATGTTTCCCATACACAGACGAAATTCGTCTCTGCATTTAACCCAACCACCCCAGGTGGTGCAGTGAGCAGCCAGAGGGCGCTCGGGGAGCTGGAGAATTAGGTGTGCACTCATAGACACCCCAAGGTGTGTAGTGGCCGGGACGCGAACCCGCGTCCTTCGGGTCCCAAGTCAAACGCCCTAACCACTACACCATCTTGGCTCCTATATATATATATATATATATATATATATATATATATATATATATATATATATATATATATATATAT
>JBBPBX010019235.1:0-44663 GCA_038048925.1 Garcialebias charrua
CACCGCGATTTTCCTTCTGACTTTTGCGGATAGAGAGTGCTTTGGGCGGGTGGTACTCTATCTGGCAACACCGGTCACACCGGTGTTTACACGCGTGTCTTTACATTCGGGGCAGCGTCGGGACCCTCCATCAATGTAGAGGCGTCTCGTCTGCGGTAGTTCCATCAGTAGTTGGGGCGTCTTCTATAGCAACTTCATCCGGCGAAGCCATGCTGTCCGTGACGCTGACTTGCTAGGGGCTCTGCTAGCGCTAGCATTAGCATCTCGCGAGACAACGTTACCTCTCAACGAGAGATATCGCGGGAGTTTAATATCGCGAGATCTCGTACAACGAGATCTCGTTACATGCCTAATATATATATATATATATATATATATATATATATATATATATATACACCTCACTTTCACTGGAGTCAGTTCCCACCTGCCTGAAGACTGCCACCATCATCCCAGTCCCAAAAAGCTCCACAGTGACTGGTCTGAATGACTATAGACCGGTGGCTCTCACCCCGATAGTCGCTAAATGTTTTGAGAAACTGGTCATGTCCCACATCAAGACAGCCGTCAACATCAGCGAGGACCCTCATCAATATGCATACCGTGAGAACCGATCAACAGAGGACGCCATCTCCTCTGTGGTCCACACTGCTCTCACCCACCTGGATCAGAAGGACTCATACGTGCGTCTGCTCTTTGTGGACTTCACATCTGCCTTCAACACCATGATCCCCCAAACTCTGATAGACAAACTATCCACACTTGGACTAAGCCCCTCTATTTGTAACTGGGTCTTAGACTTCTTAACAAACAGACCACAGTCCGTGAAGATCCACAACTTCTCCTCTTCCACCATCACCCTCAGCACTGGCTCTCCTCAAGGATGTGTGCTGAGCCCTCTTCTGTTCACTCTGCTCACATATGATTGTACAGCCACACTTCCAGGCTGTCATATTGTTAAGTTTGCAGATGATACAGCTGTGGTGGGATGCATCACAGATAATGATGAATCCAGCTACAGACAGGAGGTGGAACATCTGGAGAGCTGGTGCAAAGAGAACAACCTTCACATGAATGTGAAGAAGACGAAGGAGATGATTGTGGACTTCAGAAGGAACAAACACACCCACACCCCACTGTATATAGGTGGATCTGCGGTGGAGGTGGTCTCCAGTTACAAGTACCTGGGTGTACACTTGAATGATAACCTCAGCTGGAGCAATAACACCACCAGCCTGATCAAGAAAGGTCATCAGAGACTCTACTTCCTCAGACGGCTGAGACGAGCCGGTCTGAGAAGCTCAGTCCTCACCTCGTTCTACAGGTGTGCAGTGGAGAGCGTCCTGTGCTCCAGCATCAACGTGTGGCATGGAGGCTGCACAGTTGCAGAGAGGAAAGCTCTACAAAGAGTGGTGAAGGCTGCACAGAAGTCTGTGGGAGTCAGTCTCCCCACCATCACAGACATCTACACCTCCAGATGCAGAAAAAGAGCCACCTGCATCATGAAAGACCTCACTCACCCAGCACACTCACTCTTTGCACCACTCCCCTCGGGACGGAGGTTGAGGAGCATCAAATGTAGAACCACTAGACTGAGGAACAGCTTCTACCCTGAGGCTGTCAGACTCATGAATAAATAAATAATAAGAATAAACACTGCAAAATGTCACATCATGCTGATACTGATCTGTTTCTTGTTGCTGCGTTCATCTGTGACTATCTGCGTTCATCTGTGACCATCTGCTCATGTTCGTGCTGCTGTTTATAATGATGTTTTTCTACTACATTAGGGCTTAGTGTATTACTAGCTGATGTCTCTCTTAGTTAATCCTAGATGTTATTATTGTTTTTCTCTTGCATTTGTTGTTGGATGTAACTGGGACCCTGTGTACATAATCTCGTTTTCAACACATGTACTACATGCGGTGCAAATGACAATAAATTCTCTCTGACTCTGACTCTCTGATATATATACACAGTAACAACAGAAAGAAATTCTGTCGTGAACTTTGGTGTTAAAGTTTATCAGAGTGATTAAAATCAGCATAAAGACACTTCCGTCTTCCTGTAATTACAGTTTGAGTCATTCGCCCTCGACCAAACCAAGTTCCTGATAAATCGTCTGCTGCAACCACATCGGGGTGAGATGACTCCACGCCGTGACACACACCCCGCCTTCAACGCCGGCTCATTCCTCGTGCGTTTGGTGCTTTAACTGCACCAAATGCCACAAAGCGAGCTGGCCCGCCGGTCCTGCAGCCGTGACGTTTCACGTGCGCACCGTTGTTGAGATAAGGGGGAACGCAGGTGGAAAATTGGAGCTTCTGATGACAGAAGCTGACCCTTTACCTGTTTCATCACGGATTACGTTTGTACCTGAGTGAAGTCACAGAGCAGGTTTTTCAATCTGCTCTGATTCGAGCGCTGACTCAGCTTTAGTTTAATCCCTGAAAACAAAAGGGAGGCCGGAAATGATCAAACTGTAAAAACAGGAACCACCAAAAGTGACTCGCAGACACTTTGTTTCAGGGAAGCGTGGATAAAAACAGGACGGTCCACTTTTCAAACCGAACACGAGCGAATGAAGCTCTGAGCCTCGGGATTGTGGAAGTCGTTCGGAGGGAAATCGGCGTTATGAAGACAAATCGGCCACGCGCCGGACGGAGTGGATCTCTAACAATAAACTCAACAGAACAATCAGGGGAAATCCTTTATGAGTCCGCTGCTCCTCGTGCGTTCAGGTGTCCGTCATAAACTCGTATGCAGACAAAGATCTGAGCCACATTTCTAATTACGACGTTGTGTTGTGGCGAAGCGCTCCCCTTTCTTTTCTTTTCAAACATCCATTATGGGCTCTGGATCGCTGCCTGCACCCCATCACCACAGAGCAATTTCTGACAAAACTGAATTTAAGGAGCACCTAAACGCACAATGGGGGAAAATTATACTCATTTTAGGGAAGCCAGCAAAGTGTTTGAGAAACTAGAGGAATTCTGAACGTGTGCGAGTTGAAATGTGGAGCAGAGGCGTTCACGTAGATGAAAACCTGTGAATACCTGAACGCTCGTCACCTCACATGTTCTCACAAGTGTAAACAACAGACTCATCTCATGGTGGCTTCCCTTTTGCACAGATTCAAGGGGATAGGGCAGGGGTCTGCAACCTTTACGATCAAAAGAGCCATTTCTGCCCCTTTTGTTCACTACTGTATATTAAATGTGTCCGGAGCCACAAAACCTGCAACAACTGGGATTCTCAACTGGTGGACCGCAGACCACTTTAACCTAAGACCTGAACTCTTGACATGCATTATTAATTCCTATAATGTATGTGGATGCCAGGTCATAGGAGGCTAAGTTTGCTGGAGGACAATTTTCTGGACTGTAGGGTAGTTTTCTGGCCATTGTAAAGCTGAAAATATATTATGAATTTTAACATTTGGTTATATTTTTACATTTTAAGATAAAATAAAAGACAATATTCTTACAAAGAAGGAAAAATTAATGTTATTTCCTAATAATAAAAAAGTTACAATGAACTATGCAGGTCCAGAATTTTTTTATTTTTTTTAATTGTGGAAAAATTATTATTTATTCAACCTTTATTTATACAGGCTAGCCTCGTTGAGCCACGGGGACTCATTTACAAGAGGGACCTGTTTCACTCACACCCAGGGTCAATTTAGAGTTACCAATCAGCCTAACATGCATGTTCTTGGTCTGTGGGAGGAAACCGGAGTACCCAGAGGAAACCCACGCATGCACGGAGAGAACATGCAAACTCCACGCAGAAAGGCCCCCGGACTAGGGGTGGGCGTATCGATTCTAGTATCGATACTATCGATACCAAGGTGGTACTTGGTATCGAATCGATACTAGCGCTGTGGAATCGATGCTTTGTTGTCGCGCTTTTTTTTGTTTTTGTTTATCACTTATCACTGTTTTTGTGATTTTGACAGTGTTATGTTTTTGTAACATTGCTGCTTTTTTGTTATTTTGCACTGGTGACTTTTATTTAAACAACTGTGTGTTGTAAAAGAGGTGATGGGCAAATATTTTGTTACTCACACTGTTCAATTTTGTGCGGCTCAACAGCGCCCCCAAGTATCGGAATCGGTATCGAAGTATGCGATTCTAGCACAGTATTTACTTGGTATCGGATCGATTCCAAAATTCTCAGTATCGCCCACCCCTACCCCGGACCGGGATTTGAATCGGGGACCTGCTCGCTGAGAGGCAGCAGCTCTACCAGTTGTGCCACCGTGCTGCCATCATTAAGTATCCTACTTCGGATAAATAAAGTTAAAAGTATGTTTAATTCCTATTACAGGTAGTTCTAGTATTCACAAAGGAAATGGAAGAAAAACTGCAAAACCGAGCCCTTTTTGTTATAAGAACCAATAAATTTCAGTTTAAAGTTAGTTTTGATCAAAGCCTGAAAGAGCCACTGCAGAGGAACCAAAGAGCCACATGTGGCTCCAGAGCCACAGGTTGCAGACCCCTGGGATAGGGACTGTACTCTGGAGGTCAAAGGTCACTCAGACACACTACCAGCAAGAATCACATTTTCAACCTTTACGTAAACATGTTAGTCCCATTGAGCCACAAGGACTCGTTTACAAGAGACATGGTAGATAAACTGATCCAGAAATTAACTAAAACCACAAACAAGTTCAGTTTTTTGTTGAGATTTGTAGAAACAAAGTCTATTTTTTGGACGCAGTGTGGTAACCGTCACAAAATGGAGTGTTACCGTATGTTTGGCGTTTTATAATATTTACTGCCTGCCATCATGAATTCAATGCAATTATATAACTGTATTTGTAACCATCAACTGTACTTTAACAGTTAATTAACATGATCAAAGATGGCCGCCACAGCCAGCTGACCTTAAATGGTAGGTCAGTAAAAGCAAGTGGTGGTAGCTGCGAGTCATCCCCAACATGCACTCTGAGCACCAGATCATGCAAAGTTCTTGGACCAGTTATGATCGATTACTATCCTAAAAGAGATCTAGATCGATCCAGTCACGTGGGCAAGTTTCCTGTCTATCAGGATAAATCAGGAGTGAGAACAGAGGCTTTGAGATTAAATAATCTACAATAATCCAACATAAAGTGTTTTGGTGTCACTTCCTTTTACTTCTAAACATTTTAATTCCACTTTAACACCTTTTTTTAAACTTTATTTAATGGTGTTTAACTTCCCCACTTATTTCCACGGGAAAGGCGTGGGAGCACCAAAGGTCCACAACTCGGTTTAAATCCAAGCCTCCACGGTCGAACCGCTCCGGGTCTGCGTCGCTTTACTGTGAATAATTCATCCAAGTCGCTTTAATTTAGTTTTTAAAACAGTTCTGGGTGTTTGGTTCGGTTCGGATGAACCGAATCAAAGAACAGCATGGATCCGGTTTGAAGCGCCATCGTTTGGTCACTTTCCCTGGAGCAGTTGGAGCTAGCAGGCTAACAGGGTTTTAACCGCCGCGGGTTTTTAGGATTTTAGCACAAAAACCGTGAAAATGTTCAAATGTCGGAGGTGAACGTGCGCGTGCGTGTACTCACCCGCCTCTGCCGGGGTTTTCATGGCGGCCGCGGCGTCTTCCCTCACTTTTCCCGTCGACTCGTAACTTTGTAGCCGTTAGCCGAGCTAGCCGCGGCGGGACCCCGCTGCTCCTCCTCCCGGTGTTGTGGTCTCCACAGAGCGGATTGTTGGAGCGAGTCCGCCCGGTCGAACCCCGCGGAGCTCCTCACCGGAGTCACTTCCAGTCCGTTTGTGTTCAAAAGAAACAAACTTCTCTGGAGCGGGGAAGCGGCTCGGAGGGGAAACCAGCAGCAGCAGCCCGGGTCTGATGGCGCAGATCAAAGTTTGGAGGTTTGGAGGAATGCGACCCGCGCTAAACTAAACTGTCGCTGCTGCAGAGTCGCGTGTTCGAGTCCCGCCGCGGGCCGTCATCCTCCTCCGGAGCTGCGGGAGGAATAATACTGTTTTTTTTTTCCTGTCTGCCCCCCTCTTTTTTGACTTTTTTCTTTTTCCACTCAGTCACTCCAACCCACCCCCTCCTTCCCCTCCTCACGCGCCACGGGTGTCGTGTTTCGCTCTCCTCCAGCCACACGGGGCCGCCCACGCGAACCTGACGGAGGGAGAAAAGATCGTCTATGCAGACAGATGAGCCTGTCACGAGCTTTTAGCATTTCTAAGAGGTTTTAGGGTGAGCTAAAGTTTGTACTTTTATACTATCAAAATATAGATAAAACATGACAGAACTTGTATGTTTGATTTTTTTTCTAACTTAATATGTGTTGATGTAAAGATGCTGGTAATTTTAATACTTTATACAATATACTGTTTACTACGGAAGGGTATTGCTGTCATCCATGAAATAATAATTTTTGATATTATGTAGTAAAAACGTGATAGTAAAAACTTGATATTATGTAGTAAAAACGTGATAAGTATGTAGTAAAAACGTGATATTATGTAGTAAAAACGTGATATTATGTAGTAAAAACGTGATATTATGTAGTAAAAATGTGATATGTAGTAAAAGCGTGTTATGTAGTAAAAACGTGATAAGTATGTAGTAAAAACATGATATTATGTAGTAAAAACGTGTTATGTAGTAAAAACGTGATAAGTATGTAGTAAAAACGTGATATGTCGTAAAAACGTGATATGTAGTAAAAACTTGATATTATGTAGTAAAAACGTGATATTATGTAGTAAAAATGTGATATGTAGTAAAAACGTGATATTATGTAGTAAAAATGTGATATGTAGTAAAAACGTGATAAGTATGTAGTAAAAACGTGTTATGTAGTAAAAATGTGTTATGTAGTAAAAACGTGATAAGTATTTAGTAAAAACGTGATATTATGTAGTAAAAACGTGATATTATGTAGTAAAAACGTGATATTATGTAGTAAAAATGTGATATTATGTAGTAAAAGCGTGATAAGTATGTAGTAAAAATATGATATGTAGTAAAAACGTGATATTATGTAGTAAAAACGTGTTATGTAGTAAAAACGTGATAAGTATGTAGTAAAAACGTGATATAACGTAAAAACGTGATATGTAGTAAAAACTTGATATTATGTAGTAAAAACGTGATATTATGTAGTAAAAATGTGATATGTAGTAAAAACGTGATATTATGTAGTAAAAATGTGATATGTAGTAAAAACGTGTTATGTAGTAAAAACGTGTTATGTAGTAAAAACGTGATAAGTATTTAGTAAAAACATGATAAGTATGTAGTAAAAACGTGATATGTCGTAAAAACGTGATATTATATAGTAAAAACGTGATATTATGTAGTAAAAACATGATATTATGTAGTAAAAACGTGATATGTAGTAAAAACGTGATAAGTATGTAGTAAAAACCGAAAACATGATATATAGTAAAAACGTGATAAGTATGTAGTAAAAATGTGATATGTCGTAAAAACATGATATTATGTAGTAAAAACGTGATAAGTATGTAGTAAAAACGTGATATTATGTAGTAAAAATGTGATATTATGTAGTAAAAACGTGATATTATGTAGTAAAAATGTGATATTATGTAGTAAAAGCGTGTTATTATGTAGTAAAAATGTGATAAGTATGTAGTAAAAACATGATATTATGTAGTAAAAACGTGTTATGTAGTAAAAACGTGATAAGTATGTAGTAAAAACGTGATATGTCGTAAAAACGTGATATGTAGTAAAAACTTGATATTATGTAGTAAAAACGTGATATTATGTAGTAAAAATGTGATATGTAGTAAAAACGTGATATTATGTAGTAAAAATGTGATATGTAGTAAAAACGTGATAAGTATGTAGTAAAAACGTGTTATGTAGTAAAAATGTGTTATGTAGTAAAAACGTGATAAGTATTTAGTAAAAACGTGATATTATGTAGTTAAAAACGTGATATTATGTAGTAAAAACGTGATATTATGTAGTAAAAATGTGATATTATGTAGTAAAAGCGTGTTATTATGTAGTAAAAATGTGATAAGTATGTAGTAAAAACATGATATGTAGTAAAAACGTGATATTATGTAGTAAAAACGTGTTATGTAGTAAAAACGTGATAAGTATGTAGTAAAAACGTGATATGTCGTAAAAACGTGATATGTAGTAAAAACTTGATATTATGTAGTAAAAACGTGATATTATGTAGTAAAAATGTGATATGTAGTAAAAACGTGATATTATGTAGTAAAAATGTGATATGTAGTAAAAACGTGATAAGTATGTAGTAAAAACGTGTTATGTAGTAAAAACGTGTTATGTAGTAAAAAGGTGATAAGTATTTAGTAAAAACGTGATAAGTATGTAGTAAAAACGTGATATGTCGTAAAAACGTGATATTATATAGTAAAAACGTGATATTATGTAGTAAAAACATGATATTATGTAGTAAAAACGTGATATGTAGTAAAAACGTGATAAGTATGTAGTAAAAACTGAAAACATGATATTATATAGTAAAAACGTGATAAGTATGTAGTAAAAATGTGATATGTCGTAAAAACATGATATTATGTAGTAAAAACGTGATATTATGTAGTAAAAACGTGATATGTAGTAAAAACGTGATAAGTATGTAGTAAAAACGTGATATTATGTAGTAAAAATGTGTTATGTAGTAAAAACGTGATAAGTATGTAGTAAAAACGTGATATGTCGTAAAAACGTGATATTATGTAGTAAAAACGTGATATGTAGTAAAAACGTGATAAGTATGTAGTAAAAACGTGATATTATGTAGTAAAAATGTGTTATGTAGTAAAAACGTGATAAGTATGTAGTAAAAACGTGATATGTCGTAAAAACGTGATATTATGTAGTAAAAACGTGATATTATGTAGTAAAAATGTGTTATGTAGTAAAAATGTGTTATGTAGTAAAAACGTGATATGTCGTAAAAATGTGATATTATGTAGTAAAAACGTGATATTATGTAAAAACGGGATATCAAGAATCAAGAATCAAGAATCAAGAAGGTTTATTAACATTGCATCAATTTTCATCGGTACAACGTAAATATGTAGTTTCAGACATCCAGGAGATAGAATGAGTGCAAACAAGCTGCAGCTGAACAAAGCATGACATGTTTATCAACACGTTATATGTTTATCAACACTCATAACTCATAGCGCGGCCAGGCCCAATCTGTCCCCAGATGAAGGTCAAAAGCAGGAAAACAGGATAAGACACGGGGTTTACAGCGTTGATATTAAAAAAAGATGAATCTATAATAAAAAAAAAGATGAATCTATAATAATATGTTCCTTTTACATATGTAGTAAAAACGTGATATTATGTAGTAAAAACGTGATATTATATAGTAAAAACGTGATATTATGTAGTAAAAACGTGATATTATGTAGTAAAAATGTGATATTATGTAGTAAAAACGTGATATTATGTAGTAAAAATGTGTTATGTAGTAAAAACGTGATATGTCGTAAAAATGTGATATTATGTAGTAAAAACCTGATATTATGTAAAAACGTGATATTATGTAGTAAAAACGTGATATTATGTAGTAAAAACGTGATATTATGTAGTAAAAACGTGATATTATGTAGTAAAAACGTGATATTATGTAGAAAAACATGATATTATGTAGTAAAAACGTGATATTATGTAGTAAAAACGTGATATTATGTAGTAAAAACGTGATATTATGTAGTAAAAACGTGATATTATATAGTAAAAACGTGATATTATGTAGTAAAAACGTGATATTATGTAGTAAAAATGTGATATTATGTAGTAAAAACGTGATATTATGTAGTAAAAATGTGTTATGTAGTAAAAACGTGATATGTCGTAAAAATGTGATATTATGTAGTAAAAACCTGATATTATGTAAAAACGTGATATTATGTAGTAAAAACGTGATATTATGTAGTAAAAACGTGATATTATGTAGTAAAAACGTGATATTATGTAGTAAAAACGTGATATTATGTAGAAAAACATGATATTATGTAGTAAAAACATGATATTATGTAGTAAAAACGTGTTATGTAGTAAAAACGTGATAAGTATTTAGTAAAAACGTGATATGTCGTAAAAACGTGATATTATGTAGTAAAAACTTGATATTATGTAGTGATATCATGTAGTAAAAACGTGTTATGTAGTAAAAATGTGATACGTCATAAAAACGTGATATTATGTAGTAAAAACTTGATAATATGTAGTAAAAATGTGATAATATGTAGTAAAAACGTGATATTATGTAGTAAAAACGTGATATTATGTAGTAAAAATGTGATATGTAGTAAAAACGTAATATTATGTAGTAAAAACGTGTTATGTAGTAAAAACGTGTAATGTAGTAAAAACTAGGGATGTCCCGATCAGGTTTTTTTGGCCTCGAGTCCGAGTCCGAGTCCTTTAATTTGAGAATTGGCCGATTTCGAGTCCCGATCCGATACTTCTAAAATACATTTTTAAAATGAAGGGAAAAAAAAGAAACAGATCTAGATGTCCCTTAATTTTTATATTATTTACCTTAATATTTAACAGAATACTTCTGTGAGGTAGATTGAACAATCAAGTACCGTAATAAGATTTTTAAAAAATTCTTCACGTTGAAGTTTAGTGTAACAGTATGAAATAAAAATGTCTAATTTAAAATAAGCAGCTCAACTTAAAATACTGAGCAGGCATGTAAACAAATAAGAAACTTAGGTTGTTGTGTTAAATGCAGCCTTTTCCTTACCTCCTCTTGAAATACGAACTGTCTGTACCTCCTCTTGAAATACGAACTGTACATAACTCACAGTTTGCAAACGCAATATCTTTGTCATCCACTTTAAAATATCTCCACACGACAGACATCGCTGCCTCCCTTCAAGCTGCCGCGTTCCGCGTCTTTTTTACGACAGTCACTGCTTTACGGCAGGCGCGGCTGCAAAAATATTGTGCACGTTTTGTTTCGAGACAATTTGACTCTGTAACACAACATACAGTTAATATAATATTCCCGTTTGTGTTTAGAATAAATCGCTGCCTCCACTTAAAGCTAATGCTGCGTTCCACTTCTTTTTTACGACAGTCACGCTTTACGGCAGGCGCTGTTGCTAAAATATTGTGCACGTTCTTTTTCGAGACAATTTGACTCTGTAACACAACATACAGTTAATATAATATTCCCGTTTGTGTTTAGAATAAATATACACATATATATCCGACCACTTAAGCTAATATGCTGCGTTCCACTTCTTTTTTACGACAGTCACGCTTTACGGCAGGCGCTGTTGCTAAAATATTGTGCACGTTCTTTTTCGAGACAATTTGACTCTGTAACACAACATACAGTTAATATAATATTCCCGTTTGTGTGTAGAATAAATATACACATATATATCCGATCCCTGATCGGTGTGTAACGCCCGAGTCGAGTCGAGTCTGAAATCACGTGATCGGGACCCGGTTTTCGATCACGTGATCGGATCGGGACATCCCTAGTAAAAACGTGATAAGTATGTAGTAAAAACGTGATAAGTATGTAGTAAAAACGTGATATGTCGTAAAAACGTGATATTATGTAGTAAAAATGTGATATTATGTAGTAAAAATATGATATTATTTAGTAAAAACTTGATATTATGTAGTAAAAACGTGATATTATGTAGTAAAAACGTGATAAGTATGTAGTAAAAACGTGATATTATGTAGTAAAAACGTGATATTACAGTAGTAAAAATGTGATAAGTATAGATGTAGAAACGTACTCATCCACATGGTGGCAGTAGTAGGCTTTTTTCCTGCATGGATAATATCAAAATTTTACTACATACTTATCACGTTTTTACTACATAATATCAAACATTATTTCATGGATGACAGCAATACCCTTCCGTACCCATACCATACCATTTTATTTATAGAGCACTTAAAACAGCAACAAGGCCAACCAAAGTGCTGTACAAACAAACAAACAACAGGCAACACACTACCAAGTACAAAAAATAGACATAAGAACATTGCAGATCATAAATAAAATGACCAAACACAGATCAGCTGGTGTTGAAAGCAACAGAATAGTAACTCGTCTTTGAAAACCGAGAGGGGGGGGGGTCTGTCTGACGAGCAGAGGTAACTCATTCCAGAGTCTTGGTCCTGCTACAGAGAAGGTCCTGTCACCTCTGCTTTTAAGACGAGTTCCTGGAACTGTTAAACGTACCTGGTCCGCTGACCTCAGAGAACGTATAGTGGGACATATGGGTGTATCAAATCAGAGAGATAGGCGGGGGCGAGACTGTTCAGCGATTTGTAGACATACAGAAGAATTTTGAACTGGATTCGAATATCAAAATACACTTCTCAGTACATAAAACCATGAGTGCATTTATCTGAATTGAGAAAACTCCTGCATAAGAAACAAAATATCTTCAACCGGCAAGAAAAGTCTTTTTTTAATTTTTTTATTTGCCATGTTCTTCATCATTCAACCTTTATTTATACATGTTAATCTCATTGAGCCTCGGGGACCCATTTACAAGAGAGACCTGTTTTCTTTAACAAAGAGTGAAGACATGTCCTGGCATGAATCTAAAACTGTATTACTGTAATTCAGCTTCACCCTTGTCCTGCAACGAAACAAAGTAAAAACTAACAATTAACTACAAAAAACCTGAAACAGAAACCGTTTTTAATAAAAGTGGCAATTGGGTTTGCAATAATCTTGATTTTACACGCAAAAAACTTTTCTGACATGTAGCACGTTTAAATGTTTTGTTGTACTGCATCTATAAAAGATCAGTAGCAGTCATGCTCGTAGTGTAAGTGAAATCTTTTGCTGTTGCATTAAAAAAAATACTTTGTGCATGCATAAATCAGGCTTCATGACAAATACAACTAGCTAAATTCATGTTTTTCTTGTTTTTCACACACAACAAACAAGCAGTTTATGGTCTAATCTGAATTATTTATTTTTGTGCTAACTTCATTGCATGCTGAACTTTCCAATTCCTTTAGCTACTTCATCATCAATTTGAGTTTTATAAACTACCTAGATATTCAGCAAATAACAAAAAACGGGTTTACTTTGCTTTATTTGACATAAATGTTATTTAAACAGCTAATTTTGTGCTTGTGACAAATAAAAACCATTAATTTATGAATTTATTGTTCCAAATGTACAGTACAGTGTGTGTTATCAATGCACAAGTTATCATTTTTTAAAAGATAATCACATCTTGCACATTGACGATCTTTGTTCAGGACCGGCAGTCGCTGCCGCGCGCACTTTGTCGCACGCTCCCGTTTTTCCGCGTCATTGCGTTGCTATAGAGACCAATTATCACCGCGGGTGATGAAAGGCTCCTGTTTATCTGTAAACTGTTGGGGGGTGCGCCGAGGAGCCGCCATCTTTATCCGGTTAGGAACGAACAATCAGCGCGTCCTCCAGGAGTGAGCGACACTTTACATAGATCATAGATTACAGGAAGAGCTTCCACCCTGCGGCTATCAGGTTTATATTAGCATGACAAGCGCATGTGCACGCACACACCTTCCCCCTCTGTAATGAAGGACCCAGATCAACTCGGGAAGAGAGAGGTAAAGAAAAGAGCAGCAACAGGTGGAGCTGAAGAGGTGAGAATGAGCTGAAGCTCCTTCCTTGGATTAGCTAAAATTCCTTCCTTCCACGAACCAAAGGTCACTCCTTGAGTAGCCGAAGCTGCTTCCTTCCATGAGGTAAACTGGAAAAAATGTCTCAGTTGAAATGTTTCTTGGATGACCACGCCATCCTAGTGGTCCAATCCGGCTTCAAATCTCTCCATAGCACTGAAACCGCTTTACTGAAGGTCTTCAAAGACATTTTCACAGAGGCAGGTGATTCTGTGCTGCTTGTCTTATTGGACCTTACATCTGCTTTTGACACCATCGACCACAACATCCTCATTTCTAGGCTGGAGCAGTGGGTGTGCATCACAGGGTCTGCCCTCAAATGGTTTGAGTCCTACCTCTCGGACAGAACCTTCTGTGTCAATATCAACAATTTCAGTTCAGCATCTACAGCGCTTCAGTGGTGGGTACCGCAGGGGTCCATCCTCGGTCCCCTTCTCTTTTCGTTATACCTGCTGCCACTAGGTGCTGTTTTCCACAAACACAACATAGCCTTTCATTTTTACGCCGATGACTGTCAATTTTACTTATTTGACAGTCATCGGCGTGAGCCTCTGTGCCTCTAGGGCTATTCAACCTCTTCTTGACTGCCTGGCCGACATCCATGATTGGATGGCTTCAAACTTCTTAAGTTTCAATGAGAAGACGTCTGAAGTCATGTTGTTCCATCCCAATGGCGCAATCACGAACCACGACATTGACCTTCTCTCTAGCCCCGCTAGAAAAACAAAGCGTCACTAATCTGGGGGTGATAATGGACCCTTCCCTGAAACTTAACAGTCATGTAAACATGATTGTTAAATCCTGCTTTTTTCAGCTGAGGCAGCTAAGCTGAAGCCCATACTGTCCAAAAAGAACGTTGAGACAGTGATCCATGCTTTCATAACATTGAGGCTCGATTACTGCAATTCACGACGTCTGTTCGGAATCAGTCAGTCCTCCATTTCACGGCTACAGCTCCAAAATGCTGCAGCTAGATTTTTAACTGGTACGGGCCATCTAGAGCACATCACACCAGTTTTGGCCTCCCTGCACTGGATACCCATTCACCTTCGGATCCAGTTTAAAATACTCATGTATGTTTTTAAATCTCTGAACAGTTCCGCTCCATCTTATCTCACTGATCTTCTGCAGCCGTATGTCCCACGCTCTCTGAGGTCAGCAGACCAGATCCTTCTCTCAATCCCAGAAACTCACCGTAAGCTCAGAGGTGACAGGGCTTTCTCTATTGCAGGTCCGAGACTGTGGAATGAGTTTCCACTGAGTGTCAGGCAGACTCCCACACTCACAGTCTTTAAGTCTCGCTTTAAAACCCACTTCTATTATCTTGCCTTTAACACGGTGTGATTTGTTTTGATCCTCTCTGTACTATACATTGTTGGCCATTTTAGTTCGTTTCTGTTGCTATTTGTATCTATATTTTTATTTTATGTTTTCCTGTCTGCTGTGCTTGTTTGTTTCTATTTTACAGCACTTTGGTTGGCCTTGTTGCTAAGTGCTCTATAAATAAATTGGTATGGTATGAGGTGACTTTCCCTCCTTCCATCACCCGAAGCCCCCTCCTTTCATAAGCCGAAGCACCTTCCTTCGACTAGCTGAAGCTAGTTCCTTCTTGTAGCTGAAACTCCTTCATCCATTAAACAAAGTTCCCTCTTACGAGCTGAAGCTCCTTTCTTTATTAACCAAACTTCCCTCCTTCCACTAACCAAAGCTCTGTCCTTTGATTAGCTGAAGATCCTTCCTTTGACTTCATTTTCAGCTGATTGCTCACTGCCTCCTCACATATTCAGCCCAAACCTGATTTGAAGATCTGCCTGATTGGAACCAGGTTTTGGTCCTTGAGTCCTGGTCCAAACCAGGAAAAGTCCAAATGAGGAGACAAAAACAACAAAACATCGTCGCCTGCCACCAGAAGGCAGGCAACAATGTTTTTATCTGAGAGCAAAATGATGAACAGATGATCTGCAGCTGATTCTCTTCTGGAGTCAAGATGGCTGCCACAGCTAAAGATGTTCCTCATTGATCTGCGACTGTTGAAGACCAAACTGAGAGGATGTGGAAATTTTCCAAAGCGGTCTTTCTTAATTCCCCCAGTCAGATTTTGTTACATCGTCTTCTTCACGGCTTCAGTTTAACTAAAATACTCTTTCAAAGTGAAACTCTGGAGCGGTTTTAAAATTTTATTTATCTTTAATTTGGTTGTTTTTTTAGCCCGGGACATTCGGGGGTGCAGCCTCGACATTTTCTGGAAGAGGAGCTCCATGAATTCAGCTCTAGAACTCAGAAATGCATAAACTCTCCAACCTAAAACAAACAAACTGTTTTAAAGTCTCTGGTTTTAGAAACCAGTCAAATTACATTAAGTTTGTGAAAAAAAAAAATGTTTTTAACAGAAGCAGCCATTTTTGCTCTAAAGCTAGATTCTCTGCTGGGAGCAACAAACTGAACAAACGTCAGAACGAAAAGTTTTATCATCTCAAGTTTAAGAAGTTTATTGTAAATGCTGACAGAATGGACCAGCCGTCCACGTTTGGATCAAAACGCTCCTCAGGACAGGTGAAGGTGAGCACCTGGAGGAAACAGAGTCTGGAGGACCCGCCCGTTTTCTTCCACGTTCTGATGCTGGAACGTTGCTCCATTTACAAGAAAACTCACGGCTCGTTGGAAAAAGTGTTCGGAATGGATGCAAATGAAACAAACTGAGCTTTTTGTTCCCAAGCTTCGAGTCCGGGGTGATGGCAGACGTCACGCAGCGGCAGGAAACATGACTCGTTAAAATTGTGAAAACGCTGACGTGTTTCAACCTCAGACTGTCGACGTTTTCATAACGCGCGAACAAAAACTTTCTTATTCAATCAATCAATCAATCAATCACCTTTATTTAACCAGGTAGAGCCAGTTGAGATCGAGATCTCTTTTACAAGGGTGACCTGGTCAAGTGGTCAGCAGCACACGTCACATTGGCAATAGGCATTTGCACTTATCAAAAGAAAATAAAGAAAACTACAATCACAGTAAACAGATGTTGACAGTTCAAAACCAACAGGATATGACAGATTTCTATATACATTATATACAAAACAAGCAGACAGACCTCGGTTGGGTAAATAAAGTTAAAAAAAATCAACAATGACATGTATATTGGATAAGTAATGGTTAGAAACATCTGCAATGGTCAAGTCTCTTGATGACATTTTCTACTACGGTTGACATAAAGGATCCAGGAGAGATGATCAACTGGACTTTATTTCTTCTGGACTTTAATAAAGTCCAGTTGATCCTGTATTGAACGCCTTTTTTGACTTTAATAAAGTCCAGTTGATCCTGTATTGAACGCCTTTTTCAAGAGTCGGCAGAAACTGATTTTTGGTCAAAGGTCGCAAATGTTTTTACTCTATGGCTGAGAAGAAGAAGCCGAAGACGTGATCGTAGCCGTCTCCACCATCTTATCTGCGCCCATGAACCACATGTTTGGCTGCAGCTGGCTCCCAGGCCATGAGCTCTGTGAACGCAGCTGAACTGATAAAGGTATAAAAGTGAGCAGATTACGCAGCTCAGGTAGATTCTCGTGACTGGTCTTCATGTGTGTAGCTGTCCTGAAAATCAGACCCTGAACGTTAAATAAATAAAATCCAGGTTTATGCTGGTGAAGATTCTCAGTCGTCCAGGACATGATAAAATCAAAAAAGGCGTTCAATACAGGATCAACTGGACTTTATTTCTTCTGGACTTTAATAAAGTCCAGTTGATCCTGTATTGAACGCCTTTTTTGATAAAATCCAGGTTAAAAATCTTCTGGCGTCGAGTGTGGTTCTTCTGGATAAACGACGTTAGTGACACGTTTTCTCTGGCATAAACTTTAACATCTAAAAACTGCAAGACTTAAATATAATGTCACTTCCTGGTAAAATGCAGTGAATGCTTTTCTGCTGAAATCAGCTGAAAAGTTTTAATCTCTAAACTGCTGATGTGAGCTGAATTTGAACAGCTGACATTTGCTGAAAGCAGCAGAAAAATGTAGAAAAAGTTGAATCGAGCAGAGAAAAAAAATCTCAATGTGTACACATCCTTTATGTTTGTCTACTGTTGTCATCACTCTGTTAAAATCAGGTCTCTCTTGTAAACGAGTCCCAGAGGCCCAATGGTTGAATGAAAAATTTAGCCGAAATGACCAGGATAAAATGAAATGGGCAGAAAGGCTGAATAGATTAAAAATAATCTGAGATTACCGGTAGCTCAAAAATTAGCTGAAAAACAACGAAGCTGAAATGCGCAGAAACGAGAATAAAACGTTTATTGTGAATAATCACAAATGGCAGAAAATAAAGAAAAGCAGAGAAAGGTTAATCAGAGGAAAAATATCTAAAACATGAAAAAGCAGAAGCTGAAATGAGCAGTTAAAGGTTGTAAACAGCTAAAGGGTTTGAAGAACGTGAAGAGAGCGTTCATTTTCTACGAGACCAAAAATGGCCAACAAAGCTAATTATTTAAAAAAGTTAAGAATGCACAAATCCCAAAAGTCCCAGCAGGAATGTCCTGGATGAGCCGAAGGTTTTGAGACAGGAACTGGTGAAAAAGAAAAATTGAGGATCGGGTCACGTGCTGAAAAACGTGCAGAAGAAAAACTAGTTGAGAACACGATTCCCTTTAAACTACCGTATTTTTCAGCCTATAAGTCACAGTTTTTTTTTTTTTCATAATGTACATGCCCTGCGACTTATACACCGAAGCGACTTATTTATGGTAAATGAACTGTACTTATATACTGTAGCACCATTCTACTTTACTGAGATACTCAGAGCTCTTTACAACACAATCTGTGCCTCATTCATACAACACTCTACTAGATCTGTACAAAGATTAATCAGAGCTTTATCACATTCATACACTGATGGGACGCATCGGAGCCAGTGAGGGGTTCAGTGTCTTGCCCAGGGACACTTCAACATAATAATAATAATAATAATGTCTATTCCTGTCATCTGCGTATGTTCCCATACACAGACGAAATTCGTCTCTGCATTTAACCCAACCACCTACCAGGTGGTGCAGTGAGCAGCCCGAAAGCGCCCGGGGAGCTGGAGAAATAGGTGTGCACTCATAGACACCCCAAGCTGGGTAGTGGCCGGGGCGCGAACCCGCGACCTTCGGATCCGTAGTCAAAAGCCCTGCCACTAGAACATGTGACTGCTGGTGGAATCAAACCCCTAACTCTAGCATTGGAGGACGACTGCTCTAACCACTCAGCCACAGCCGCCCCATGTGGTTATTTTCCCCATTTTGCTCAATATTGCTAATTGATCATCATGGAGGTATTAATAATGAGTCTAATCAGCAAACTGGTGCGATCAATCAAACACTGATTGGTAAATAATACAGAACCTGATCAGGCAGGGTGTTAATCAGACACATTTGAGTTTTATCTTAAAAATGTTCAATCTGATGGTTGTTGTAGATTATTCACATTATGAGGAACGCCTCACTAAATCAGGGCGGTGCTCTTTGTTTTCATTAAACGCTTTCTGTCAGGAAATTCGGCTTGTTTTGAAAATGGAAAACGAGGCCTGGGGGGGTCAAACGGCAGCGGAGCTCCACCCAGAAAGAGCTGCCGACAGCAAATCTGTAACGGGAGAGGCCTTTTTTTTTAACTCGAGCCCATCTGAGCGCAGAAGAAAAGCCTTTTTCAAACCAAAGAAGAAGAAGGCCTGTATGTTGCTGAGAGGCCGGCGTCTGTGTTTTCCTGCTGAAGACGGAGTGATGAGGACATTTTCCATGTCGTGTTCCCCGGAGCTGCAGCTCCACAGCCTGTTTGTGGAATAAGGAGGCCCTTGTTTGTGTTTCTGTCTGTCTCTCTGCCTGTCTGCCCTCTGGCTGGTCAGATGATGCCTGTCTCTCTGCCGCTCTGCTCTTTTTGTCCGAGCTGTCTTTGATGTGTGGGTAAGACAGCCGAAAAGTTGCAAAAGAAAAAGAGGACTTTAGATGAGGATAAAAATAGGAGCTGGACGAGTTTTTAGCTGTGTGTGTGTGTGTGTGTGTATATGTGTGTGTGTGTGTGTGTTAGAAAGAGCGACGGGGGACTGAATGGGCCCTTTGTCATCAAAAGCCTTGTTTATTTTCTTGGCGCTTGAACTCTTCAGGAGCCACATTGGACCCGTCTGCGCTGTCCAACTCGCGTCTGCGCCGCCCGCCCGCCATCCCAGCAGCGACCAGCCGTGAGTCACCGACAGGAGCCGGGTCAGATCAGAACCAAAACAATCACAACGAGGAGGGAAGAGGGAGTTCTGGATGTCTGAACCACTCAAGGAGCACTTAGTTACACATCCTGCAGAAAACACTCACAGAACTGGGTTTTCATGTGCAACGAGAGGTCTGGAGGTGGAGACCAGTTTAACTTCAACTACTGTTAATGGTTTCATCACTACAGGTGGTCCCCGACTTACGAACGAGTTCCGTTCCTATGGTCGTTCGTAACAACACAGTCGGAAAACACACGAGCCGCCACTTATACACGTACATGTACAGTTAAGCACTTCGCCTGTCCTAACACAGTACCCTACATAATTATCAAAAAGACATACAGTACATTTGTAACAAAACAGTAATAAATACAGTAGTTAATTTCTTACTTTGAGCTGGTCAAGCCTGTCTTCGTCTTTTAGCATGTTAGCTTGTTGCACGTCCGAGCTCCGCAGCTTCGTGCTGCTTCACGTGGTCCAAACTGTTTACAGGAAGGACTGTTAGCATGTTAACTCCATAGCCTACATTTGGAGCCATCATGAAAGGAAAAAGAGTGAATAACTTACTGGGAGCCATTTCTCCGCGGTGTCCATCCAAAAAGGCTGCGCCGCGTTAGCTGATGTTAGCCCCGCCAATAGCTGCGCCGCGTTAGCATGTTATCTCGTTGCGCCTCCGGTCCAGCTCGCTGTCTGCTGCTTCACGCGGTCCACAGCGTCATTTTCCTTCGTCCATCCGTCCCTCCGCAAAACCGCCGTTCAGCTCCCAGCTCTGATCGGACACGGTCCGTCCGAAGCCGGCTGTGAGGCCGGAGCTAACCGAAGCTAACCGCAAAATGGCGGACACGGCAGAAACTGTCGGAAACTACCGGAAACTGCGCAAATAGGCTTAACATTTTTAATAATAATAATGATACTTTATTTATAAAGCCATTTAAAACAACCACAGCTGCAACAAAGTGCTGTACACATGAAATAAAGAACATTTAAACACACACAAAATATTTTTTTATTTTATTTCATATTTTTATTAATATGATGCGTTCGTAAAGTCGGATCGCCATAGGTCGAGACCGCCCTAAGTCGAGGACCACCTGTACATTTACGTCACTTTAGTTGATCCCCACTTCGTCCTGTAGCAGCTCTTCATGATGCTTCCTGTGACTCTGCGCTGACCTTAGAGTCACTTCAAACCACCTTTGTTTCCATCTTTGCACCCGCCGTGAGCCTTTTCGTACCCAGAATAGGTATTTTTGGGCCCAGGGTCAGCTTCCCAGCATGGGTCTCTTTGTTCTGGTCTCTTCGTAGTCTTCCTGGGAGTCGATGATTTAAAGTAATCTGTATTACTATAATTCACTCATCTGGTTTGGATTAGGGCAAGGATTACTGAGTAATGACAGGAAATTAATGAATAATCAAGGAGCGCCAGAGTTACAGCAAACGGTGGTTGGATGGATGGAGTTGGTACTCTGACAAAAACTGAAAAGAAAGTACTAATACCTGCATACAATGTGGTAAAAGTACAAAATGACCCAAAGCGTATGAAAGGCTGTCGGACCTGTTACGTCCTGACAGACAGAAGAAACTTGATTGACACTTCATTTCTGCAGCTGCTCCTTTGGACAGACGGTCACTTTAAATGGATAAAAAGTTCTCGTTTCACAGACGTTCAACATTTTGTTGTCGTCTGTTCTCCGGCAGCCAAAAGAACTTGTAGAGTTTTGCTTTAACAGAGCAGGAAGCACAGACGGAGTGAGATTATTTTCTAATATTTAGATAAAGAAATGATTCAGAAACCGTGAGAATAAAAATACTGCGGATTCCTCACATGTGATGAAAAAAACACGCTCAAGGTCTTCTGGCTTTTCTCAGCTGAATGTTTTGAAACAGAGAACCTTGAGTAAAATAAGTTATTATAATATCTCTTCTCTTTATCAGATATTTTTAGTTTATTCTCTTGATTTTACACAATTAATGATAATGCATGCTGACAATACATGTAGTTGTTATTTCTTACAGCCTCTAATCAGAATTTAAAAAAAGGTGCAGGAATTTTCTTTAAATATTTGTTTGCAAAAATTGAATAAATAACTAAAATAAAGGTCAGAATATATTGTGTGAGGCAGATTCAGGTCTCTCTTGTAAATGAGTCCCGAGGCTCAATGGGATTAACCTGTAGAAATAAAGGCTGAATGAATTCCAACTCCTACTTTACATTACTGTAAACTTCACTACATTCCTTCAGATCATCACACCTCCCCCCTGCTTTCTGTACCCCACACACACACACACACACACAGCTGTAATGAGATTAATGCAAGCAGCACCAGGTGGAACAGAGGAAGAAAGAAAGAGGTGAGGCCGTGGAAGAAACGGGGGAGCAGTGGGGGAGGAGAGAGCAGAAAACAAGTGGAAAGAAAGAGATTTTTCCTTTAGTCTTTTATTAGGAGGTCGGGTGTGGGGGGGGGGGGGTACTTCAAACAGGAGTCTCCCCTCAAATATCTACAGTAAACATAAATATTTATAAATAAACAACATTAGATTTACTGACCAGGAGGAACAGGATAAAAAAAGAGAAAATCATTCAGGAGAGCTACAGCTGAGAAAAGTGTCAAAGGGATGGGTTGTTTGAGTAGTTTTAGGTAGTCAGTATCTTACCTGCAGCAGGTTAAGAGACCTTAAAGTTCCTGTGCATAATCTACAAATACAAAAGTGGAAGAAAACATTTCATTTAGGACATTTGGTGTGACACGTGTGATTTGAACCATTTTGTTGCAGAAAATGAATATTTCCTTTTGAACTTGGTGCAGCCGAGGTGAAACAGGAAGTGGCATCAAAGTCAACTTTATTGTCAGAACTGCAATATGTACAGGACATACACAGGATTGAAATTGTGTTTCTCTCTCAGTCCCTCGGTGCAACAGTAACCATTTAAACACTAAACAATTAATAAACAAGCATAAAATGAAATAATAAAAGTTTAGTACTGTCCTGAGTTTTTTGCATAGTAGTTTTTCATAGTAGTAAAAAAAGTATAAAAAGTTTCACCAACACCAAAACACCAACATTTAATAAACATAATCATAAAATGAAATAGAGTGTAATACTGTCCTGAGTTTTTTCATAGTAGTTTTCCATAGTAGTATAAAGGAGCCAAGATGGTCTAGTGGCAGGGCTTTTGACTTGGGACCCGAAGGACGCGGGTTCGCGCCCCGGCCACTACACACCTTGGGGTGTCTATGAGTGCACACCTAATTCTCCAGCTCCCCGGGCGCTTTCTGGCTGCTCACTGCACCACCTGGTGGTGGTTGGGTTAAATGCAGAGACGAATTTCGTCTGTGTATGGGAAACATACACAGATGACAGAAAAAGACATTATTATTATTATTATTATTAAAAGTATAAAAAGTTTCACCAACACCAAAAATGAAATAGAGTGTAATACTGTCCCAAAGAGTAACTTCCTGGTCTTTGCTTATATAAATAATATTATTTGAAGTCTGACTCTTCTTTGTCTCTCTCTGATGATGATTCTAAAAAACAGACTCTTCTCTACTGTTATGTTAGACGCAGCAGAAATGGCATGTTTCCTGTTCCTTCCTGTTTCTGCAGACGTGAATAGCTCAATAACCGTTTGTCTCAGAGGCGTGACTTTTTTTTGGCAAATCTTTATAAATGTAATTTTTTAACGCATTTACCCTGTATGTTTGAGAAATATTGATGTCACTGGCACTTTATGATAATATAGGTACTCCCCGACTTACGAGCGCATCGACATACGAGGTTCCGGACTTACGAGCTGACTAACGAGCAGTAAATTTGTAAAGAACATACAGAAAATACAGCACTTTTATGTGTTTTTAGATGAAAGTGTGTTAGCTAACAGTTTGTAAACAAGTTTCTGAGCATGTTTATGAACTAGTATGAGCGTTTGTGATGAAAAACGAGTGTTCGTAGTAGCGCTAGCATAAATATTCCGACTTATGACCGAAAATCCGGACTTACGAGCAACACGTGTTTCGAGTTCCGATGTACGAGATTTCGTGTTACGAGATAGTCGTAGGAACGGAACTCGCTCGTAAGTCGGGGATTACCTGTATTTGACTTAGCTGTGACTCTAGGAGACATTAAATTATGAGAAAATACTTAGATTTTCACTGAATTACACTGAATGAGACGTTTAGACAAACATCTGTCTAAATCTGGCCACAGCTGGAAGTTTAAAAACATATCAATAAGAAGATGCAGCTCTAGTGTTCAGAAACTAATTTAAGAACGGTTTGAAACAGGTGCCAAAGACCCGAGACAACCCTGCAACTATTACACAGAAAAATTGTCTTGCAAACTTTTCAAACGTGTTTAAAATTCAAGCAATAAAAGTGAAGAGCGCTGCGCTGCGCTTTTGTTGGGATGTCAAACACAGCAGGGACCAGCAAGTCCACAAACCATCTCCAGATCTATAAACTGCACGTGGTCCACTGTAACAGGATCCAAACTGAAGC
Source organism: Garcialebias charrua (assembly GCA_038048925.1). Taxonomy (NCBI): domain Eukaryota; kingdom Metazoa; phylum Chordata; class Actinopteri; order Cyprinodontiformes; family Rivulidae; genus Garcialebias; species Garcialebias charrua. The sequence continues at coordinate 24,380 of JBBPBX010019235.1, forward strand.
CTCCCCGCTCCTGAAGCTGTGGTGCTTTCCAACTTTCCGACACCCCAGAGGAAACTTTTACAGGGAGGCCGAGCAGTTCGATGCTCCGGTCTCACTAAGTGATGCAGAAGTAACTCGTCTGCAGAGTTTCCACAAAAGTAAATCCCACATTGGATTAGAGTTTATTAAAAGACACAGGAGAGAGGATTCACAAAAGTAAATCCCACATTGGATTAGAGTTTATTAAAAGACACAGGAGAGAGGATTATATTTGACCTCTCTGCGGTCTGTGATGAAGACAGCGAAGAAGATGAGTAAGGGAAACCCGAGAGCAGCAGACAGACGGGTCGGGGCAGAGGTGTGAGTTGGCGTGCTGAGGAGGAAGTGAGGAAGAGGAGCAGCCAGCAGTCGGGGTGAAGTATGTGTGGAACGGTGTCAGTCTAAATAAAGCTCAGTGTCGGTGCGGGCCTCCTCGGACTATCTCTGGAGGAACTCCCTCTTCCTATTGGCAGCCTGCACCGCTTCCTCCCATGATACACTGCTCGCATTCTCCGACTGCTTCGTCATGCGTCCGTTTATAAACACACTGGACCTCGGGTGAGTTCTCAGTCCCAGTTTAGCACTGATTTACTACATTTCCCAGAACTGCTTTCAGCACCGCTGATAGAACCTTTTAGGTCCAGTCATGGGGGGGTCCAAGCGTTCCTTAAATAAAACACTGCTCACCAGTCGTTTGATGGTGTCGATATTTTTCATTGTTTTTCTTTCTTGTGTCATTTAACTGGTAACTGTGAAGCTCAAAGATCAGTTGTGTCTATAAACATAAGAAATGTCATTCATGTATGGAAAGTTTAATACATTTTAATATATATAGATCATAACCGGTAGGACTGGAAAGCACCTTGCATGGTAGTCTGCCGCCACCGGTTTATGAATGTGTGTAGCATTCAATATATGTGTAGCACTTTGAGATTTTCAGTAATGAAAAGTGCGTTATAAATTGAATTAACTATTATTATTATTATTATAAGCGTCCACACGTGGGTCCGTGCGTCTTTCAACTCACACCCGTGGGAGAGTTTTTCACGTGTCCCGGGGTGGTTGGGGACGTGGAATCTGAACGGGCCATGTTCAGGGCCTCCACTGTCCATGCAGCTTCCAGGAGCTGCGGCCTGAAGGTCACTGGTCCATGTCGGGAAACAACCAAAGACCCGCTGATGAACACCAGCGGTGATGGAGGCCGTCAAGCTAGGACTCGGTTGTTCTGAAGGATTCCTGAAGCAGCTGATGGGTACGGAGAGACCACAAGGACTGTGGCTTTGGTCGTGACAGAAGAAAAACCTTGGACATGGAAGGAGTTCGGGGAAGCCATGAAGGACTGTTGGTTGAGCTCGAGGAAGATCTGTCAACTGTGCGTTGACTCAGGAAAAGAAAAGTGCTGTGTGTTGTCATCACTGTATGTTTCTATACAACGATAGTTCTCTGCATTTAACCCATCACACCTGAGACACCCAGGTGGAGCAGCAGGCAGCTATGTAGGCGCCTGGGGAGCAGTTAGGGATGGGGTGTCTTGCTCAAGAACACCATGACATGTGGACATGGCAGGGTGTTGAACCTGCAACTTTCTGGTCCCCAGTCGGCTACCCTAGCTCGACATCATCTCGGCCCCTAAGAATCGGAGAAAGCAACCCCCACCCAGGCGGTTTTTGGTTTGGGTGGAGAACTGCTGACACGAGCAGTGGAAGGAGCACTTCAAGGATCTTTTTAATCCACCCACCATGTCCACCTTTGAGGAAGAATCTGAGGGTTCAGGGGTAAACGAGTACATTACCATGGCAGAGGTCACCAAGATGGTCAAAAAGCTCCTCAGTGGCAGGGCGTCAGGGGTGGACGAGATTCGCCCAAGAAGCTGAAGGTTCTGGATGTTGTGGGGCTGTCCTGGTTGACACGTCTCTTCAATGTCACATGGGGGACTGGGACAACGCCTGTGGAGTGGCAGACCATGGTGGTCGTTCCCATAAAAAAAAAAAAGGGGGACTGTAGAGTGTGTACCAACTATCATGGGCTCACATTTCTTGCCCTTGATTTACTGTCTGTCTATGTTCTGACCCTCACCTGTGGTCATGAGGTCTGGATCACGACCGAAAGGATGAGATCCTGGATACAAGCGGCTGTGAGCTTCCTTCGTAGGGTGGCCGGGCTCAGAGATAAAGTAAGAGCTCCGTCATCTGGAGGGAGCTCAGAATGGAGCTGCTGCTCCTCCACAATGAAAAGAGTCAGCTGAGGTGGATCATCTGATCAGGACGCCTCCTGGACACCTTCCTTCAGAGGTCACGTCCCACAGGTAGGAGGCCACTCAGAAGTCGATGGAGACATTTGTATCTTCTCTGGCCTGGAAACACCTCGGGGTCCCCAGAACAAGCTAGAAAGTGCTGCTGGGGAGACGGAGATCTGGGTTTCTCTCCCTCTGTGAACCAACTGGATAAGTGATAGAAGATGGATGGATGGATGGATTGTAAGCCTAGAATAAAAATTAAACATCTTGAATTCCTTGAAGGAATCCTTTGGTGCTGCAGTCTTTTGGGTCAGTTATTGAGTTAAAATAATTTGCATCAAACCTTGAAGACAACGTTCGCTCTTGGATGACCTGTTAGAGCTCAGAGAACGTGTTGGGGATGACTCCCGGCTACTACCACATCAAGTTTTAGGTCAAGATCTGTAAAACTGTCTGATATGATCTGCTTCGTGTTTGCTAAGGCCCATTAGCTGTGGTGGCCATCTTGATTTGGGTTGACTCCAGAAGTTCATTCTGAGTCCCGATGTAACTCAAAGTCTCAAGAGATTACAGACGTTTGATCCGATACGACTTTTAAAAAGTCACATGCATCAGAAAAAGAACAAGTGTGCAAGTTTATTTTGTTTCCTTAAATAAATCTGTGGTTTGCTTAAAAAAAAAAAAAAAACTTTAGTAAAGGTAAACTCCACGCTGAAATTTCACTGAACATATTCATCACCCGCCACTGAAAGGGGGCGATAATGTATTTGATTCAGAGCCAGCGCCTATTTTAAAGATGTTGAGCTAAAGATTAGTGTGGTAGTAACAGAGTCAATCCCAAAACAGTCTGAGCATTAACCGAACTTTATGATTATTATGTATAAAATATTTATATTCCTGCAGTGGGTGCAGCAGCTGCACGGTCATCCTTCACTAGTTTCTTCTGAAATGACTCTAAAGCTGTTCTGATCCCGTCTGATGACCTGAACTGATCATTTATGTATAAGACGGTTAATTCCAGGAGCACTGAGTTACAGACAGTCCCATCAGACTCGTGGTGGTTGGTGGTAAAGTCTCCCCAGCCTTCAGGTTTCTGCATGACAGCACATGGCAGCACGCCGAAAGCATAAACACACATGAAAACACATCAGTGTCTGACGCTGGGACCTGCTCCTGAGGTTCAGACGCCTCCAGACGCACTTCTCCGGTAACCGCCGTGATGCAGACAGTTGCTCCGTTGCTATAGAAACCAAACGGTCCGCCCGCGGCGTGCGGTAGGTGGCCGGCTGCTTGCGGTCAACCGGTTGGCTGGCTGATGGTGGCGGCCCCGGTGTGATGTCTGTTGCCATCGCGCTTTAAACTGGAGCCAAGAAGAGAGGCTGGTGCAGGACGTATAGGCCGCCTGAGCCAAACCTACACAAACACACCGCCGGCCAAGCTCAACTCCAAACTCCTCCAAGCCCTCCGCCCGAAAACATCTGACTTTTCATATTCTCCACATCGTTCAGCCTTTGGAAGAAACTGGGAGGAATCATCCTAACTGGGGATGGCGGGATCAACTCTGTGGGCTCCTGAAAGGTCAAAGCCTGGAGCGCATCGACGGCTCATTTGTCTGTCAGTGTTCGAGCAAGAAACCCACAAGAACCTCTCGGGCTCAAAGGCCGCGGGTCGGAGCGCCAAATCAGAGCCACAAAATTACCAAGAAGTGTGAAAGATAATTGACTTAAACCAGATAAACACAGAAGGGAACGGAGCAGAGGGAAAATCTGTTCGACTGATAGTATACGTTCAGTATTTTAGGTTTAAAATGTATTTAATCCCCCAAAATACTTTGAAACGACAACACAGAAAGCCTGAAAGTGCCAGACGGAGTCATTTTAACGTTGCAGGCAGGTACGGACACGTGGCGACATACAGCAGGGCCTCCACGCGCCTGCAGACTATACACGTCAGCTTCAACATATACAACGTGATCCAGCAGAGACGCCGCGACGCGTGAAGGAGAGGAAACAGTGACGAAGAGCAGAACCAGGGGAGGAAAAGAAAGGAGAGGAAACCAAAAACAGACAAACGTGAGGATGAGCTGGAAACTGCACGTTCCTGCAGGAAAACACGAACCTGAACTTTTTATTGGTCTGTTTTGAAGTTAAGAGCAAAACTGATCCTCAGCAGTCTAAAACTAAAGGCGACCGGTGATACACCGTATTTTCCGGAATATAGGTCGCGGCTTTTTATCATTTTTGCATGCCCTGCGACCTATATTCAGGTGCGACCTATTTATGGCTTTGTATAAAATAAGCTGATTTGTAATCATTTATTAACAAAAATTAAACTGAGACACACTCTTACAATAATGTCAGCTAGCAAATATATTTTTTTAGGTGTTTATCCTGCTAAAATTATTCATTTATTAAAGAAAAGTTCAGCTCAGACACATATTTGCTATAATTTCATCAAGTAATTGTTTTTAAGTGTTAATCTTCTTAAAAGCCTTGCTGTGCGCTCCTGTGGAAGAGGCATTTGCAGCAGAGCTAAACACGGTCCACATTTTGACGTAGATGCGACCTATATTCAGGTGCGACATATGGATTTTTCCAATTCTTTGGCAATAATTGGACAATGCGACCTATATTCAGGTGCGACCTATATTCCATAAAATACGGTACTCACTTTACTTAAACTTATCACAACCTCTCACACGTTATTCACCAGATTAATCTAAGAGTAGGAGCAGACATTCAACATTTATCTATAAATGTTATGGTATTAAAGCAATCCAGAGTTCAAATCTAGAAGAGTTTTGTAAAAAAGAAGCAGATTTAAAACACGTTGAAGGACAATCACCACCAGACTAAAGTCAAATATCAGACCGACAACAGTCCGGCTCAGGAAGCCACACAGCGTGATCTGTCCGGCCCGCAATTTTAATATTTACTCAAAATAAGCACTGCGCGTGTGGCGCGTTCGTGCCACTTCTGCAGGGCGAACAGTTAAACTGTTGAGGCAGAATTTACATGTGAAATAGCGAAACACGTCAACTGCTACCAGGCGGCACTCGTATTCAAAATGCTCATTTCCATTTACTTCCACTCAGAGACACGAAGTTTGTTTGCGAGGCCGAGGGGCTTCAATCAGGTTTTTATGATGCAACAGAACAGACCGGACAACAAGTCGAAACAGCTAGTTTTCCAAAGATCGGGACTTTGTGGCCCCGAACTGAGACCAAGAGGCCCCAAACGGAGAACTCTTTCAGGCGGTGGCCAAAAGGTTTATGTTAATGTTAAAGAAACAGCTTTTGGTTCTGGTTTCCCTCCGCATGTTTCAACAGTCGACAGGACAAACACAACAAAGAAAATACTCAAATGTGTTTGAAGTCTGCAAAAGGTGCATGAGAATCACTTTATCTAAAATAAATCGGGATCAAAACGTCATAACGGTGAAAAACGCTGAAGAAAAAACAAACATCCGACCAACGGCACGTCATTATTCAATCATATATTTAAATAGTTTTCAATTAAGACCTAAAAATGACTGAAAAAAACTATGATCTGCCAAAGTGGGTGGATCTAGTTAATACCACGCCCACTTGGGGGCCTAAAACAAAACCACGCCTCCTTTCATGTCTCAGTTTTAAACTTGGAGAAATAAAGAAGTCGTTGCAGCTTGAAGAAAATGCACGTGTGCACAAAGTTCACCAATTTATTCATTTTGTCTTTGAGGTTTTAAATTAGTTTTCAAATTGTTTACAGTTTTATGATTTGTGCCTCATGCTGCCTGAGTCTAATAAACAGTTATCTGAAACTTGTTTCAATGCATAAACTTTATTAAGATCAATATTTTGCCTCTTTGTTGTACATGTGACAAAACACAAAAGTTTATTTATGTTGTCACATTTTGTTATCTTTTTAAATTGTTTTAGTGTTTAATTGAAATTATAGTTGTGACTCTTTTAGTTCTTTTTTTGTTTTTTTGTTTGTTCAATGGCTGAGTGCGAGTTAATGTGAGAATATTTCATAAATCCATTATGGATTTAATAAAATTTAATATTTAAAAAATGTTTTTTTTCTTCTTCTACTTATAGACTAAAAATTTCTCCCAGTAAAAAAACTCGAATGCAAATATGTATCTAAAATGCTGTAGATGCTCTCACAACTTTTATTTTGTCCACCATAAGTTAAATTGATGCTTCTCTTCCTGTAGAGGACAGCGCCACCTGGTGGTATTTGAAAAAAAAAAAGTTCATTCATTAGGATGAGTCCATCTTTAAATCTAAACATCACTGTGCCAAACATCAGTTTAATGTTTTTAAATCAAAAGTTGTGTAAATGTCTCAACCACATGATAAGTCTTTAAATAATAAGATTTAAAACAGACCGGTTGGTCGTCGTGTTGAGCAACAAAATGATTCCATGTTGGTTTTAGTGGGTCATCTCGGTCACTCCAGTGTTCTGGTTCTGTTCTGCGGTCCGATCCGAAGCTGCTGCTTCACACCTGCCGCTTGGTTTGCAAACATTTGGCCGACACACACGTGGCCCTCACGAAACACAGAGGCTCATTCAGAGTTTACGGAGCGTGGGCCCACAGAGGGGCCCCTGTGGGTTCTGACATGCTGGTTCCCAGCAGAGAAAGGGGAGAGCCGGGTTCTGACTGGAAACAGCCGGGCCACCCAGAACCGAGCCACCCAGAACCAACAGCAGCGTCATTATTTAATGACACCGAGGGAAACGGCTCCACACACAGCTGGGTGTTCTCGTGAAAACATGCACGAGCTGCAACAAAACCCCAACATGACTGGAAGAGAGTTCTGATTGGTTCATGCGAGGACAAGAATCTGAAGCTCGCCCTGCAGGGTTCACGTGGGACAAACCAAGCCTGAAGCCAGCTCATGAAAAACGGATGTGCAGCGCGGTGTCTCAGGAGCAGCAGGTGCATGGTGGGCGACAGCACTGCTTCCAGGCAGAAAGCTGTGAAAGGAGCAGAAAAACAAAAAGAGCAGCACAACATGAAACATCTACAGCAGGAGCCGTGGCGGCCCGCAGGGCTCCTGCTGCCTGACTCCTTCAATTTTTCAGGACGTTCCCTCAAACTGGAACCAAACTAACTTGTTGAAGAGTAAAAAAGGAGGCGAAGGACTCGGAGTTGGGTTCTGAAAATAAAAAGTTACTAACTCTAAACCAGGGCCGTTCATCTAAACTGCTCAAGGGCCACAGTTAATGAAAGCCAAGAGCTCAGAGGCCGGACATCCAGCAGTTACTCTCGTTAAGTTATGATTTAAAATCTAGTTTTATTTAAATATGAACCCATTGGTGGACCGAACTGGGCTCACCCAGGGGCCTGATTTGGCCCCCGAGCCGCCAGTTGAATAGCCCTGCTGTAAACAATCTGCACAGCTCGATTAAATTCACTATCAGAACAAACTGAACAGAAAAGCAGAGGGAAGGTGGTGCTGGACCAGAGGAGGAGGAGTCCTTTCTGCCTGTAGGACCAGAGCTCCACAGAACCAGGCTCCACGAGGAGTCACATCATGTAAAATTCATAAAAGGCAGATGGTTTAGAAATCTCCCTCAAACACTTAACTGTGAGAAGGTTCTGCGGTCAGATGAGACTAAAACCAGACCGACGGCTCATCCTGCTGAGAAGAACGCTGACCCCTGAATGAAGCAAAGTTTTCTGAACAGTTTCGGCTTTTAGCTAGCATTTTCATTATTTTAGCTTTAAGATCACATTTCCCTACTTTTAGCTCCTTTCAGTTTTTAGCTGAGGTTTTGCTACTTTTTGCTAGCATTTTTTTATTTTAGCTTCATGTGTAGCTTTTAGCTTTTAGCTTGCATTTTGATTAATTTATATTTACATTTGCTACTGTAACGTTTAGCTTAGGTGTCTCTATGATGGACTGGAGACCTGTCCAGGTGTCCATGTGATGGACTTGAGACCTGTCCAGGTGTCTCTATGATGGACTTGAGACCTGTCCAGGCGTCCATGTGATGGACTGGAGACCTGTCCAGGTGTCTCTATGATGGACTTGAGACCTGTCCAGGTGTCCATGTGATGGACTTGAGACCTGTCCAGGCGTCCCTATGATGGACTGGAGACCTGTCCAGGTGTCTCTATGATGGACTGGAGACCTGTCCAGGTGTCCCTGTGATGGACTTGAGACCTGTCCAGGTGTCTCTATGATGGACTTGAGACCTGTCCAGGTGTCCCTGTGATGGACTGAGACCTGTCCAGGTGTCTCTATGATGGACTGAGACCTGTCCAGGTGTCTCTGTGATGGACTGAGACCTGTCCAGGTGTCCCTGTGATGGACTGAGACCTGTCCAGGTGTCCCTGTGATGGACTGAGACCTGTCCAGGTGTCCCTGTGATGGACTGGAGACCTGTCCAGGTGTCTCTGTGATGGACTGAGACCTGTCCAGGTGTCTCTGTGATGGACTGAGACCTGTCCAGGTGTCTCTGTGATGGACTGAGACCTGTCCAGGTGTCTCTGTGATGGACTGAGACCTGTCCAGGTGTCTCTGTGATGGACTGGAGACCTGTCCAGGTGTCTCTGTGATGGACTGGAGACCTGTCCAGGTGTCTCTGTGATGGACTGGAGACCTGTCCAGGTGTCCCTGTGATGGACTGGAGACCTGTCCAGGTGTCTCTGTGATGGACTGGAGACCTGTCCAGGTGTCTCTGTGATGGACTGGAGACCTGTCCAGGTGTCTCTGTGATGGACTGGAGACCTGTCCAGGTGTCTCTGTGATGGACTGGAGACCTGTCCAGGTGTCTCTGTGATGGACTGAGACCTGTCCAGGTGTCTCTGTGATGGACTGGAGACCTGTCCAGGTGTCTCTGTGATGGACTGAGACCTGTCCAGGTGTCTCTGTGATGGACTGAGACCTGTCCAGGTGTCTCTATGATGGACTGGAGACCTGTCCAGGTGTCTCTGTGATGGACTGAGACCTGTCCAGGTGTCTCTATGATGGACTTGAGACCTGTCCAGGTGTCCCTGTGATGGACTTGAGACCTGTCCAGGTGTCCTATGATGGACTTGAGACCTGTCCAGGTGTCCCTATGATGGACTTGAGACCTGTCCAGGTGTCTCTATGATGGACTTGAGACCTGTCCAGGTGTCTCTATGATGGACTTGAGACCTGTCCAGGTGTCTCTATGATGGACTTGAGACCTGTCCAGGTGTCTCTATGATGGACTTGAGACCTGTCCAGGTGTCTCTATGATGGACTTGAGACCTGTCCAGGTGTCTCTATGATGGACTTGAGACCTGTCCAGGTGTCTCTATGATGGACTTGAGACCTGTCCAGGTGTCCTGTGATGGACTTGAGACCTGTCCAGGTGTCTCTATGATGGACTTGAGACCTGTCCAGGTGTCTCTATGATGGACTTGAGACCTGTCCAGGTGTCTCTATGATGGACTGAGACCTGTCCAGGTGTCTCTATGATGGACTGGAGACCTGTCCAGGTGTCTCTATGATGGACTTGAGACCTGTCCAGGTGTCCCTGTGATGGACTTGAGACCTGTCCAGGTGTCCTATGATGGACTGGAGACCTGTCCAGGTGTCTCTATGATGGACTGGAGACCTGTCCAGGTGTCTCTATGATGGACTGGAGACCTGTCCAGGTGTCTCTATGATGGACTGGAGACCTGTCCAGGTGTCCCTATGATGGACTGGAGACCTGTCCAGGTGTCCATGTGATGGACTGGAGACCTGTCCAGGTGTCCCTGTGATGGACTGGAGACCTGTCCAGGTGTCTCTATGATGGACTGGAGACCTGTCCAGGTGTCTCTATGATGGACTGGAGACCTGTCCAGGTGTCTCTGTGATGGACTGGAGACCTGTCCAGGTGTCTCTATGATGGACTGAGACCTGTCCAGGTGTCTCTGTGATGGACTGAGACCTGTCCAGGTGTCCCTGTGATGGACTTGAGACCTGTCCAGGTGTCTCTGTGATGGACTTGAGACCTGTCCAGGTGTCCTATGATGGACTGAGACCTGTCCAGGTGTCTCTATGATGGACTGAGACCTGTCCAGGTGTCTCTATGATGGACTTGAGACCTGTCCAGGTGTCCCTATGATGGACTTGAGACCTGTCCAGGTGTCTCTATGATGGACTTGAGACCTGTCCAGGTGTCCTGTGATGGACTGAGACCTGTCCAGGTGTCTCTATGATGGACTTGAGACCTGTCCAGGTGTCTCTATGATGGACTTGAGACCTGTCCAGGTGTCCATGTGATGGACTGGAGACCTGTCCAGGTGTCTCTATGATGGACTGGAGACCTGTCCAGGTGTCTCTATGATGGACTTGAGACCTGTCCAGGTGTCTCTGTGATGGACTGGAGACCTGTCCAGGTGTCTCTATGATGGACTGGAGACCTGTCCAGGTGTCTCTGTGATGGACTTGAGACCTGTCCAGGTGTCTCTGTGATGGACTGGAGACCTGTCCAGGTGTCTCTGTGATGGACTGGAGACCTGTCCAGGTGTCTCTGTGATGGACTGGAGACCTGTCCAGGTGTCTCTGTGATGGACTGGAGACCTGTCCAGGTGTCTCTGTGATGGACTGGAGACCTGTCCAGGTGTCTCTGTGATGGACTGGAGACCTGTCCAGGTGTCTCTATGATGGACTTGAGACCTGTCCAGGTGTCTCTGTGATGGACTTGAGACCTGTCCAGGTGTCCCTGTGATGGACTTGAGACCTGTCCAGGTGTCTCTATGATGGACTTGAGACCTGTCCAGGTGTCTCTGTGATGGACTTGAGACCTGTCCAGGTGTCTCTATGATGGACTTGAGACCTGTCCAGGTGTCTCTGTGATGGACTTGAGACCTGTCCAGGTGTCTCTGTGATGGACTTGAGACCTGTCCAGGTGTCTCTGTGATGGACTTGAGACCTGTCCAGGTGTCTCTGTGATGGACTGAGACCTGTCCAGGTGTCTCTGTGATGGACTGAGACCTGTCCAGGTGTCTCTGTGATGGACTGAGACCTGTCCAGGTGTCTCTGTGATGGACTGAGACCTGTCCAGGTGTCTCTGTGATGGACTGAGACCTGTCCAGGTGTCTCTGTGATGGACTGAGACCTGTCCAGGTGTCTCTGTGATGGACTGAGACCTGTCCAGGTGTCTCTGTGATGGACTGAGACCTGTCCAGGTGTCTCTGTGATGGACTGAGACCTGTCCAGGTGTCTCTGTGATGGACTGAGACCTGTCCAGGTGTCTCTGTGATGGACTGAGACCTGTCCAGGTGTCTCTGTGATGGACTGAGACCTGTCCAGGTGTCTCTGTGATGGACTGAGACCTGTCCAGGTGTCTCTGTGATGGACTTGAGACCTGTCCAGGTGTCCCTGTGATGGACTGAGACCTGTCCAGGTGTCTCTGTGATGGACTTGAGACCTGTCCAGGTGTCCCTGTGATGGACTGAGACCTGTCCAGGTGTCTCTATGATGGACTTGAGACCTGTCCAGGTGTCTCTATGATGGACTTGAGACCTGTCCAGGTGTCTCTATGATGGACTTGAGACCTGTCCAGGTGTCTCTATGATGGACTTGAGACCTGTCCAGGTGTCTCTATGATGGACTTGAGACCTGTCCAGGTGTCTCTGTGATGGACTTGAGACCTGTCCAGGTGTCCCTGTGATGGACTTGAGACCTGTCCAGGTGTCTCTATGATGGACTTGAGACCTGTCCAGGTGTCTCTATGATGGACTTGAGACCTGTCCAGGTGTCTCTATGATGGACTTGAGACCTGTCCAGGTGTCTCTATGATGGACTTGAGACCTGTCCAGGTGTCTCTATGATGGACTTGAGACCTGTCCAGGTGTCTCTATGATGGACTTGAGACCTGTCCAGGTGTCTCTATGATGGACTTGAGACCTGTCCAGGTGTCTCTATGATGGACTGGAGACCTGTCCAGGTGTCTCTATGATGGACTTGAGACCTGTCCAGGTGTCTCTATGATGGACTGGAGACCTGTCCAGGTGTCTCTATGATGGACTTGAGACCTGTCCAGGTGTCCCTGTGATGGACTGGAGACCTGTCCAGGTGTCTCTATGATGGACTTGAGACCTGTCCAGGTGTCACTATGATGGACTGGAGACCTGTCCAGGTGTCTCTATGATGGACTTGAGACCTGTCCAGGTGTCACTATGATGGACTGGAGACCTGTCCAGGTGTCTCTATGATGGACTTGAGACCTGTCCAGGTGTCACTATGATGGACTGGAGACCTGTCCAGGTGTCTCTATGATGGACTGGAGACCTGTCCAGGTGTCTCTATGATGGACTGGAGACCTGTCCAGGTGTCTCTATGATGGACTGGAGACCTGTCCAGGTGTCTCTATGATGGACTTGAGACCTGTCCAGGTGTCACTGTGATGGACTGGAGACCTGTCCAGGTGTCTCTATGATGGACTTGAGACCTGTCCAGGTGTCTCTATGATGGACTTGAGACCTGTCCAGGTGTCTCTATGATGGACTTGAGACCTGTCCAGGTGTCTCTATGATGGACTTGAGACCTGTCCAGGTGTCTCTATGATGGACTTGAGACCTGTCCAGGTGTCCATGTGATGGACTGGAGACCTGTCCAGGTGTCCCCCCCCCGCCTCTCACACAGTTAACTGCTGGACATGGGGACCTGTGACCCTCGTGACTAGAAAAAGAAGACACAGGTAAAGATTGATAGCTTTTAGCAATCTTTTCTGCTCTTTTCATCTTTTAGCTAGTGTTTGCTACATGTAGTTAGCATTTAGTTTTGTTTAGCTGTTAGCCAACTCTTAGCTACATTAGACTTTTGCTACTTTTAACTTTTAGCTAGTGTTTTGCTATACAGGTATTTAGTTTTTAACAAGCATTTTGCCAGTTTAACTAGCACTTTGCTACTTTTAGCTCTATCCAATGTTTTGCTTTTATTTTTAGCTTTACCATTCATTCAACCTTTATTTAGGCAGGTTGATCCCATTGAGCCTCGAGGACTCATTTACAAGACAGACCTGTGACCAACTCACCAACTCGGATGATGTGGTTCTGGTGGCGTCTTTGGACCAAGACCTTTAGAACTGGGGCGGTTCTCGGCTGACATGAGAGTCCGTTAAGTCTGAGGCCGTGAATTATAACTGGAAATGGTTCTGGGAAACTCCGGTCTGGGTGGGAGGGGGGCCGTCATTCTGGGGAGCAGGGAGTAGAGCTGCTCCTCTGCATCAAAAGGAGTCAGCTGAGGAGGTTCATCTGATTTTTATATATGAATGTTTCTGTTCAGTGCCCTGACATGACTTCTGTTGTGACTTGGAGCTTTATAAATACACCCAACCCCCGACCTACGACTCCACCGACCTACGGCCGCCCGGACCTACGAATGAGCCAAATTAGAAGAATGCCATCGACGTACGGCGGAAAATACGTGACCTACGAACGAACCAAGTCAAAATATGTAATCGAGCTACGGCAGACTGGATGCACGACCTACGAACGAGCCCCATTACAAGTATATAATCGAGCTACGGCGTAACTGCGTCACATACGGCAATCGGCGAGGTGGGGGAGGGGATTGCCTTTTGCCTTGGCTGTTGTTTGTTGGGCATGGGCATGACACTGCGCATGACAGTGGAAAAGTACCGCCAGCAAGAGGGGGAGGCTGGGCTTCTTTCTCATGCACATGGACACTCATCAACGCACTGGTTTCAAAAACATGATGGTTGCAACTTGTTTCTGATAGATGGATGGATGTGAGTCCCTGAATTGCTGCTGTTCTGATGTTAAAAGCTGCACTTTGAGAAGTGTTCATGTGTGATTGTTTACATCATTTTGCTGATGTGAGTCCCTGCTGATTTCCTGCAGTTCTGATGTGAAGTTACAGTTACTGTGTGTGTTTATGGATGAATGTGTGGTGTAATGTGTTAGCTAAGTGTTTGTAAATAAAGTTCTGTGCATGTTTATGGCCCAGTATGTCAGTCTCATGCGGTTAAATGTGTGCGCGGCGGTCCGTTAGCGGTATTTCTGCGACCTACAAACGGAATAAGGACCTACGAACGGGACGCTATTTTCACCCCCTAGATACGGCAGAATCGAGCTGCGAACGGTTCTTAGGTCCCAAACTCGTTCGTAGGTCGGGGGTTTCCCTGTAAACTGAACTGAATTGATTAATGATTCCTCCTGGTAGAGCTGCCCTTTCTAACCCGGAGCCCGGCCTGGATTAGGACCAGGCCATAATAATGTGCGGGCCGGGGCGGCGTCAGGCTTTTGATTGTGTCAGCGGACGCCTGACGATCCAATTACAGGTAGTACTTGACTTACGACGGTCTCGAGTTACGACGTTTCGCGATTACGATGCATCTCCCATTAAAAAAATTAAAAAAAATAAACAATAATAATAATTTATTTTGAACATTTATTTTGAAAAGCCGAGTTACGCAGTTTCCGGTTTTACGTAGTAAACGTAGCTGCGGAGGAATTCTGCCCTGTACTCTCTAAAAAAGCTAAGTCAGGTCCTCTGTACATACAAAAAACAAAACTGTACTGTGAACGCGGTTTTCCGTCGTAAACGAATACGGAGGATGGACCGAGCTGGACGTCGGTTTTCCGTCGTAAACGAATGGAGAATACGGAGGAGGGACGGAGGAAAGTCTTCACCAGCATCCCAGTAGGAAATTAACTCTTTCCCCTTCATTATGGCTCCCAAATGTATATGTTTTTTGATAATTATGTAGGGTACTGTGTTAGGATAGGCTAAGTGCTTGGTAAAATACAGTACTGTACGCATAAGGTGAAGTATTTACGTATGTTCCGACTTGCCTCAAAATTCGGTTTACGACGCCGCGTAGGAACGGATCTCCGTCGTAAGTCGAGGACTACCTGTATATGGCAACATGGCTTGCCATACATTCACCAGCCGCACATGGCCATGTGACCGTGCGCTAACCGGCCGGTTGAAGGAGGTACAAAGTTCAGTTAAGCTTCAGATGAACTACTGCCAGCGATCCGTCAGCCCAAATGGACGTTCATTCAGCCGCTGCACTCAGCGGACGCCTGCGGCCGACGAACCACACAAGGTGAGATCACAAAATATCTGACATGTCAGAGCAGGGTCCGTGTCTGAATAATGCAGAATGCAGGCAGAAGCAGCTCTGACCTTCTGACCCGTTATTCAGCCGCGCACGTCCGCCAACTGTTAATAACTATAAGCGGTCAAGCTTAATAAAAACATTTTTTTGTTGTACTGTATTTTCCAGCCTTTAAGTCGCTCCGCCCCATAAGTCGCTTTAGTCCAATATGTCCAATAAATTGGAAAAATCCATAAATATGTCGCTTCGCCCCATAAGTCGCATCTATTATGCGTCACCACGGATGTGTCGCGTATGTTACGCATCACCGTTGACAACCCGAAATGTGGGCCTGTGTTTTGCCCTGCTGCACATGGCGGCCACTGGAGCGTGCACGGAAGGACTTTAACAAGATTAGCACGGTAAAAACAATTATTTGTTTGCTGAAAATTATAGCAAAGATGTGTCTTAGCTTAGCCTTTCCTTAATAAATGCACGTAATTGTCAAATAAGCTGGATTTAAAAAGTAGTTTCGCTACGTGCACGCGCACAGGTGGGACCAATGCATTTCTTTTAAATTTAGCAAGATAAACACTTAAAAATATATATTTGCTTGCTGACATTATAGCAAAAGTGTTTCTGAGCTTAACCGTTCCTTAATAAATTCACGTAATGGTCAAATCTGCTGGATTTAAAATGTTTCGATTTGACGGTCTTCGAAACGGTCGCGCGCTGCGAAAATAAAGTATAAATAAATTGAATTTTCGCTCAAACATCTCATACAGCTAACAGGTTGTAAATGTCCATCCAGTGAGTACTTTCTGTAAGTTTCATCAAAATCTCTCATGTGGTTCTTGAGCTTTTTTGATAACAAGGTAACAGTAGTTCAGAGCTCCAGAGAGCAGGAGGCCGTGCTGCGACAGAGTGAGTCCGAGCAGAGGAGGCTTCTGACGGACACATGAGCTGGGAATGGTCAGTGGACCCTAGCGGCCGAAAGTGGTACTGCTCCATTTTTTTCGTCAGAATGAATGGAAACGGTCATATCTCAGCCAAAAATTGGTCTAAAAGTATGGGGAAAAATCCATAAATATGTCGCTTCGCCCCATAAGTCGCAGGACATGAAAATTGGTTTAAAAAACTGCGACTTATAGGCCGGAAAATACGGTAATTACTGTTAATTCGTCGGGTCGGGTGGGGTTCGTAAATGATGGCTACAGACTGGGACCAGGTCAGGTCTGATTTTTTGGACGCGAATGCAACTCTACCTCCTGGACTCCTCCCTTGGGCTGTCTGGCCATGCCCCAGTGAGGGGGACCAGAACACGCTGGAGGGATTATCCTCTCTGAGAACATGTTGGGATCCTCCAGGAGGAGCTGGAGAGTCACTGAGGAGGGGAGGTCTTTATTCTTATACAGGTAGTCCTCGGGTTACGACGGTCTCGAGTTACGGCGCTTCATGGTTACGGCGCATCTCCCATTAAATAAATAAATAAAAAATGTGAAAATTTATTTTGAAAAGCCGAGTTACGCAGTTTCCGGTTTTACGTTATTAACGTAGCCGCTGAGGAATTCTGCCCTGTACTCTCTAAAAAAGCTAAGTCTGATCCTCTGGACATTCAAAAAACAAAACAAAACTGTACTGTGAATGCGGTTTTACGTCGTAAACGAATAGAGAATACGGAGGATGGACCGAGCTGGACGGCGGTTTTATGACGTAAACGCAATAGAGAATATGGAGGGATGGAGGAAGCTTCACCACCATCCCAGTAGGAAATTAACTCTTTTTTGTATGTATGTGTGTATGTACCGTATGTGTTTTGATAATTATGTAGGGTACTGTGTTAGGATAGGCTAAGTGCTTGGTAAAATACAATACTGTACGTATAAGGTGAAGTATTTACGTATGTTCCGACTTACGTCGAAATTCCGTTTACGCCGCCGCGTAGGAACGGATCTCCGTCGTAAGTCGAGGACTACCTGCACATCAATGACACGATTTTTGAATGACACCAAAAACAACAATAGGCCTTCGCAGCGCTTTGCTGCTCGGGCCTAATAAAAAAAATAAAAAAATAAAAACACGCAATGAGACAGGAAGTGGCTTTGGTCTAAGTTTGCACTTTATTTCTAACACTTACAGGTTTGTTCTGTCCCCGTTTTCCCTCCCCTCCCCCACCTCCACCCCCCCTCAAAATAAAACCAACAGGCACACAGAAAGCGATGAGAACAGTTTCAAACCCAGAACAGAATCAGGTTTCAGACAGAAAGAGTTCAGCGAGTCATAAGCATATTCAGAAACAGAAAACAGACCTCCCCACCCACCCCGACCCCCCGGTACCAAAAACAGGACAGATTATTTTTCACACAGTGGTGCTTCCTTCATCGTTAAGTTACGTTAAAGAACACTTTGAGTCGTAAAACCGTGGAGGTTGATGCGGAGAAATCAAAGTGAGAAGAAACAGCGGAGCTCTTTGGTTTTTCACTGTCGAGGTTTTTTTTTTTCTTTAGCAGTAAAATCTTTGCTGACCTCTTAACCTTTGGATTTAAGCTGCGTTGTAGAAAAAATAGAAGGGAGAACGTTTCCTTTTTACTTTCTTCCTCACAAATCAACACGGGGCCAACGATCCTGAAGTAACTCTCTCATTTAGCAGTTTTACTTTGTTATAAAGACCAAAGAAAAGTCTAATTTATGAAGGAATGAGCAGAAAAATGAACTTTACATTCACAGAAGAACTACAGTAGAAAACACCTGAAGTGTTTTGAACGCCAGGCGCTGGATTTCCTTTAATCGATCACTGAATTGAGATAATCCTTAATGTCTATATACAGGTGAAACGATGTGGTGGGTTCAGCTTTGGTATCATTCTCGGTCCACCACAACGTGCGTCGCCACGCAGGCACAATAAGATCTCCACAGACGTGAACTTCTGTGGCGTTTGGTTTAAACACGACAACCTCAGCGCCTCACGTTTGAGCTTTAAAGCCACGAGAACAGCCCGCTTCCCGTCCCTCCTGAGTTCACACGAGTCTTTGTTTCAGTTTATTTTGATTTTTTTTTATTAAAGCTTGAATGTCTTTTTGGTTTTGAGTATCAGAGGTATGTGTTCGAGGGAATCTGTTCAGAGGACCAGAGGACGAAACGGAAACAGAGGACACAGAAATGTTAGATTTAAAAGCAAACTGAAATGGATCAAATAAATGTTAGTTTATTGTTCCAATCGGTTTCCATTCAGGTCACGTTTGGAGCCAGAATCAAAGCAGACAGTTGGTAGAAACTACCTGATTTTGCACTAAGTGTTAATAAAACATTAAAATGCTCTAAGTGTTCCAGCGAGCAACAAAAACTAACAGATAATAACCATTTTACAGAATCTGATATAAAAAGAAACTGGAGAAATAAGTTGCTTCCAGTTTGAGGTTTAAAAACACGTTAATGTCGAGTAAAGCGTAAATAAAACCAGAACACCGTGGTTTATAAAGCTCACAATGTGTAAACTGTAAACAGAAACAGAAAGATTAAATGTAAATCCCTGAAAAAGAGCAACAATTTTAAAGATGCTCACTTCAGCTCATCGTTTAATTTGGAAAAGGGTTTTTGTAGAGTTCAGAAACAAAAAGATGGGAGTTCAAACACGAAGAAAGACTCTTTTTTAAAAATTTTACAGACCAAAAAGCTTCAAGAAAAACGCAAAAAGTAAAATCTGGACCGAACTAGTTTAACCTTTAACCTTTCAGACGCTGTTGCGATCTAAAGAAAAACTCGTGGAATTACGGTTAATAGACGTGAACGTGTTCCTCGTCTCCGTTTCACTCGTGGTTCTCCGTTTAAAAACAGTCGCTGCGTTTGGTTTGAAACATTCGTTCGGCTTCTCGTCTCGATCCGAGCGACCGCGCTGCGGGTACGACCTTCACAAGAACCCCTGAAAACTAGCAAAGAGATCAAGAAAGACTTAAATAGAATCCAATAAATACATAAATAATCAATAAATAAAGTTAGGGCAGGAGAGATTCATAAATACAGACCATTTTCCCATCCACCGTAAAAAAAAAAAAAAGCACACATCATCGTCCTCGTACAATAAATACAAAGTTTGTTTGTTTTTCTCAACAAAAAGCCCAAAGTCAGAAAATGTTAAAGCTTTTGGTTCTTCGGTTTCAAATAAAAGTTTCAGCTTTAAAAAAATGACAGTAACAGAGTGAAAACCCTTAAATCTGACGCCTTCTTCATGTTTATGGTCATCATGTCTGTGCCCTTTCAAAATAAAGCTCTTTGCCGTTTTCAACCAAGGGCTTGTTTTCATGTTTTTCAACGTATTGATCAGATAAAATAAAAAATAAAAAATATCAATAACTGAAAAACTGCAGAGCGATTTGACCTAATTAGGCTTCTGATTTACTCATTTTCAAAATAAGAGGGAAAAAATGTTTAGAACAAAAAATTAACCCTTTAGAATAAAATTATAACGTTAAAGCCGTCTAGATATTTTCTTTGTGTGGTTCTATGTGAAACGCACGCTGCAATAATAACCAGCTTTAAGAATGGCCGCAGTTTAAACAGCTAAAGTTTAGCTCTGACCGAACTGACGAGCTAACGGCTAGTCTGAGCAAAATGAAGACTACAGCTGACTGGTTTGTTCATCAGTCTCAAAACAATAATAAACACCTTTTATAAACTTTTACGATGCTGTCAGCTCCACATTAACATTTTAAAATTACTGCAGGAAGTGAGTGCTATAGCTAACTGCTGCCGTCGACATTTGCGCTTAAAATAACCACTGAACTTTATTAAGGTAAAGCAAAAATAACAGCCGAATAAAATTTTACAAATAGTTTTTGCATCATCGACAGAGAATTAGAGACAGAACTGGAAGCTGGAAGTTGAAGTGACGGAGGGCGAGCGCCGCCGTGGCTGGCTGCGGTGTCATTTCTAAGCCCCGCCCCTCCATGTAAACGAATGGGACTTGAAAGTACAGTAAAACCTTCACAGGTAATTATTTGAAAACAGAGAA
>JBBPBX010019236.1:17470-44660 GCA_038048925.1 Garcialebias charrua
ACAACATACGAAGACTCAGAACCTAAAATATATAATGTTGAAAATGTGATTGATGCAAATTTTTTCCCTGTAATAAAAGATAGCGAATATTATAATGAAGAGCAGTTTAATGACATCAATATATCAAAAGGAGTTCTCTCTATTATTCACTTTAATAGCAGAAGTATAAATGCAAACATATCCAAAATAACAGATTACTTAAAACAGTTAAATAGAACTTTTACAATAATAGCGCTGTCAGAGACATGGCTCAATGATGATAACACAAGTAATATTCACATCGAGGGGTATGAATTATATCATATGAACAGAAATAATAAAAGAGGTGGTGGAGTCGCTCTGTTTGTCAATAATGAAATAAAATGTAAATTAAATAGTGAAATGTCAATAACAGTTGATAATATTATGGAAATGATAACAATAGAAATAATAAACAAAAACGATAAAAACATAATAATAAGTTGTGTATATAGATCACCAGGAGCAAATATAGAAATATTCACGGATAAAATCTTGGAGCTAATGGAGAAGAGTTTTAATAAAAATGTTTTTTTGTGTGGAGACTTTAACATTGATATGGGAAATAAAACAGATTCAAATAACATAAGCACATTTATAAACTCAATGTACAGTTTAAATATGTATCCAGTGATATCAAAGCCAACAAGAATTACAACTCATAGTGCCACAATAATTGATAATATTTTCACAAATATAACAAATGGGGACGTGATAAGTGGTATCTTAACGACCGATTTAAGTGATCATTTACCAGTTTTCACAATCTATAAAAATGATCAAAGCATCACAAAAGCAGTCGCAATGAAGAAAAAGATCATAAACACGTCAAAAAAAGTTTTGGAAAAATTGAAAGAGGATCTAGATAAACAAGACTGGAATGATGTGTATGTTGATGATGCGAACAGAGCATATGATGAGTTTATGAATATCCTGGAAGCTCTGTACGAAAAGAATTGTGTGCAAACAAATTACACAAAGAGAAATACGATTGATCAACCATGGATGACAAAAGGGTTGAGAAATGCTTGTAAAAAAAAGAATTATTTGTATTCATGTTTCTTGAAATTGCGAAGTCAGAGCGCTGAAGAAAAATATAAAAAGTATAAAAATAAATTAGTAGGGATTATAAGGAAACATAAGAAAGAATATTATAGTAAATTATTAGATAAAAGTAATGGTGATATGAAAGCAACATGGCGAGTAATGAATAGTGTCCTGAAGAATCATAAAGCAAAAACTGGTATTTCAAAATATTTTGTAAAAGACAACGATGAAATTCATGATGAAAATGAAATTGTAAATGAATTTAATCAATATTTTGTGAATGTTGGATCAAGCCTTGCAGCTAAATAATAAATAATAATAATTGTCTAATCTTGTCATCTGCGTATGTTTCCCATACACAGACGAAATTCGTCTCTGCATTTAACCCAACCACCTACCAGGCGGTGCAGTGAGCAGCCATAGAAGGCGCTCGGGGAGCTGGAGAAATAGGTGTGCACTCATAGACACCCCAAGATGTGTAGTGGCCGGGACGCGAACCCGCGTCCTTCGGGTCCCAAGTCAAACGCCCTAACCACTACACCATCTTGGCTCCTTACCAAAAGTAGATAAAAATGTGACCCACTCAATTACAGGTTGTGCAAATAGTATTTTTCTAAATGGAACTAACAAAGAGGAAATAATGAATGTAGTAAAACATCTTACAGACAAGAGATCGAAAGACTGGGTGGACATGGATATGATGTTTGTGAAGGACATAATGAGCCATGTTATTGAGCCGTTCACATACATATGTAACTTATCATTTTCAACAGGAATATTTCCAGATAATATGAAAGTAGCTAAGGTCGTTCCTCTTTTTAAAAATGGTGATAAATGTGTATTCAACAATTATAGACCTATATCCTTGTTACCACAGTTTTCAAAAATTCTTGAAAAACTATTTGTAAACAGACTAGACCAATTTATAGATAAACAAAATATTCTAAGCAACAGTCAGTATGGGTTTAGATCAAAAAAACTCTACATCAATGGCTCTCATGGAATTAATGGAACAAATAACTACTGCTGTCGATCAAAAACAATATTGTATCAGTATTTTTGTTGATTTAAAAAAAGCATTCGATACTATTGATCACACCATTCTCCTTGAAAAACTGAACAAATATGGTATTAGAGGACCAGCATTACAGTGGGTATCTAGCTACTTAAAAAATAGGAAACAATTTGTACAAATAAATGATGTAAGATCTGACCTCTGTAATATCACATGTGGAGTTCCCCAAGGCTCTGTACTTGGACCAAAGCTTTTTATTTTATATGTGAATGACTTGGTAAATGTGTCAGGACTCCTTAAATGTGTACTTTTCGCTGATGATACCACTTTTTTCTGTTCAGGTGAAGATATAGAACAAATGTTAGAATTGATAAAGACAGAATTTGTCAAGATACAAACTTGGTTTAAAATAAATAAATTATCATTAAATCTAGAGAAAACTAATTACATGATATTCGGTAATAAAAAGAAAACTGTTGATGTTCCACTCAAAATTGAGGATGTTGAGATTTGTAGAGTGAATGAGGTGAAGTTTTTGGGTGTTATCATTGATGACAAACTGACATGGAAACAACACATAAATTCTGTAAGAATAAAAATAGCTAAATCGATTGCAGTACTGTACAAAGTCAGAGACCTATTGAATGATAAAGCTCTGTATTTGTTGTATAACACAATCATTGTTCCACACTTAATCTATTGCATTGATGTTTGGGGGAATGCGTGTAAAACAATCACAAAACCTATTTTTGTATTACAGAAAAGAGCTGTAAGAATTATCACTAGAAAGCATTACCGTCATCCATCAAGTACATTATTCTATCACCTAAAGTTATTGAAGTTCCATGATTTGGTAGACTATAATATTTTATCAGTTATGTATAGAGCTCAAAATAATGCATTACCTTTAAATATCCAAATGCACTTTGTTAAAAGACAAAGTTGTTATAATCTTAAGGGGACAGAGTTGTTTGTAAAACCACAATTCAGAACCAGTTTGAAGGGACGTTCTACCTCAATCCAGGGAATTAGATTATGGAATGGCTTGGAGAATGTAGTTAAAAATGCCAAGTCAATGTTTACATTTAAAAAAATGATCAAAACAAATGTGTTAAAAAAATATATGAAATAGCGTAATGTGTATTGTATCAATTAGAAAATTAGAAAGAGTTAGTCATTTTGTACTGTTGGTTGAAGATTATTATTGTTTAATCTGATTGTTGGAAAAAGTTGGTTGAAGATTATTATTGTTTACATGGCTGATTATTGTTGTTTAATCTGATTGTTGTAAGTAAGGGGCAGATATAATAAGATTTATTCTTCTTTCTGCTACCTTTCATTTTTTTACATTTTGTACACTATCATTTAATGAGATTGTCTTGTATTGTTTCTTTTGTAAAAAAAAAGAACAAATTTAATAAACATAAACATAAACATTTACATTCTTGCGAATTTTCAAAAATTCGCTCAAAATTCAAATTGAAAATAGATGGAAACACGGTTTACGTGGCCCTGTGATGGACTGGAGACCTGTCCAGGGTGTACCCCGCCCCTCGCACAGTGATTGCTGGACCTGGGAACCGGCGACCCCAGTGACCCAAAATGAAAGAAGCAGGTAAAAAAAAATAAAGATAATGGAGGGATGGAATACGGCGTAACAACAGCAGCCTGAACATGAGTCTTTGGTGAGCAGATAGGTGTGAATGAATACAGCAGCATGAGATAATCAGCAGCAGCATGAGATAATCAGCAGCATGAGATCTGCAGCATGGATAATCAGCAGCACAGATAAGTCACACATCACCAATTAAAGTGGCATTACAGTGATTTTTCTGGTTAGGGATTTATGAGTCGAACAGCTTCAGATGTTCCTCAGTCTAGTGGTTCTACACTTAATGCTCCGCAACCTTCTGCCTGAGGGGAGCGGGGCAAAAAGTGTGTGTGTGTGTGTCTCATGTCTTTCTGTGAATTTTCTACCAGGCCAGTTCTGCTAATTGAACCCGTTTCTTCTGCGTCCAAATGCCCCAATAAACAGCTTGGACATCTTTATGCTCTCTTCACCTCCACATATGGCCATCATAACTGTAGCTGCTGTGTGTCTCTGTGGGTGCGTGTCCCCCCTGAATCTTGTCTGTGCTTGTGTGTTCTCAGAACCATGGGTCTCCAGTTGTGTTGGTAACATGACGCTTTGGCCCGAGCCAGTTGCCGCAGATGGTAGGAGTACAACAGCGAAACAGAAGAGGGGAGTGAAGGAGGAAGTGTTGTTATCACCAGCTGGCTCAATGGCTCAGCCAGTGCAGCGAGTAAGACGAGTGCAGCAACAGGAACGCGTGGGTGTACATGTACGCTGCACAGAGGCCCCCCGAGTCTGAGAGGGCAAATGTTAGGACAGTGTGCCTGTGAGTACATGCATACTGCTTCAAGGTACAGCACTGTACATGTATCTACAGCTGCATATGCGTGCACGTGTAAGCAGGCTTTAATGTTCCTTTAATGCAGTGGACCACATGTGACACATTTGTGGGCCAGAGTACTTCCCTCTACCTTCATGTTGATCTTTTCTGCAGCCCACTGGAGCTTGTGTCAGTCCAGCTGAGCTCAACCTTAAATATCCAAATGTCACAGGAAGTTGAGTTCATTTAAAAGATGGTTGCACTGTCAGTTTTCATCTGGTGTGGTTGTAGCTGAAAATCATTCATCACACATATTCCATGTGATACTCATTTTGCTCTAAACTTTGCTTGTTTGACAAAATCAGCTTTTAAATCAGGCAGTAAACAGATGCTGAGTTAAAATTTTATGTGGTAGCAGCTGAGTTTCATTCACAACTCATACTCAGGGCATGATATCTCACAATGGAATTTAAATGTTGTATGTGATGCAGAAGGTATAAAATATATAAAATATATAATATAAAATTAAAAATGATAAATTTAGTTGTTCTTTATCTTGGAAATCAAGTGAGTTGGTTGTATTAAGAGTTTATTGAAGGTTGAAACTAAGTTATGGAATTCAAGTGAGTTGGTTATATTAATTGTTTATTGGAGTATAAGGGGTAGAAAAACAAGATTTTTTTCTTCTTCTGCCGCCTTTCATTTTATATATGTCTGTTTTTTTATTTTCTTCTACTGTATGTATTATTGTTGTGTTTTTATAAAATGAATAAATAAATAAATCAAAAAATCAAAATCAATATCAAATGAGACTCTGCCTAATGTCATTTCCAGCATTTAACTAGAACTGCTACAGCGTTTTCATTTCTCAACATTAAACGATTTTAATCCAAAACTTCAGGAATAAAGGCAGCAGGTAATATGTATTCCTTCAAGAAACACAAGGCCTTTAATTGAGATGGTTTCCATTAATGTATATTTAAACACTTTTTACAGAAGTAGCTAAATGAAAACTAAAGAAACTCCAATTTATTCAGAATGTTGCTGCTGGACCAACAGTAAAAACCTCATGATGCCAAAAATAAAATCAGAAATTTTAACAAAGCCTTTATGGTCCAGTGCATTCAATCCTTATTTTATTTGATATGGTATTACAGTACATGCTTTATACACTTGTAATTTAGTCTTGTTTTTACAATTTGCACTTTATCTTACTTATGTCTGTTTTGTAGAGTTTAATGAAATTGAAATATGCTCTTGAAGTTTATGAAGACTAGTCTTCTTGTGGTCTCTGAGGGGTTTTGACCTTAAGGACCAAAAGCCTGTGACAGTTGGGAGGATGCAGCCAAGAGACCGGCTTGTGTACCAGTAAGACTAAAACAAGAATACATTTCCTGTAACATACACATATATTCCCCTCCCATTTCTAGCATTTGTGTGCACATGTGCTTCTGTGTGTGCAATAAATACTGTTGCATGGCTTCATGGTGTCATTGAGTTCATACTTACTCGTCTGCCTGAAAAATCTCTGTGAGATATTGTATAACCTTGTAAAGCCACTTTGAGACTTATCAACAGGACCATATATGTAAAAGTCTGTTTAAAGTTTAAGGATAGTTGGGACTTTGCTACAAGCTTGTTAAAAATATATGACAAGCGTGATTTTCCAACTCCTTTTTCCATGCCGGCTTTTTGTTTTCACATAAAACTTTAAATAATTAAACCTACATTTTTATATATATATATANATATAATATATAATAATAATAATAATAATAATAATAATAATAATAATAATAATAATAATAATAATAATAATAATAATAATAATTAATTCAATTTATAACGCACTTTTCATTACTGAAAATCTCAAAGTGCTACACATATATTGAATGCTACACACATTCATAAACCGGTGGCGGCAGACTACCATGCAAGGTGCTTTCCAGTCCTACCGGGAGCAACTCAGGGTTAAGTGTCTTGCCCAAGGACACAACGACACATGGTGCGGGTCCCGGGAGTCGAACCGCCAACTTTCCGATCGGGAGACGACTGCCATTACCACTACACCACGGCCGCCCTATATATATATATATATATATATGTATATATATATACAGATATATATATATATATATAATATATTATATATATACAGGGAACCCCCGACCTACGAACGAGTTTGGGACCTAAGAACCGTTCGCAGCTCGATCCGTTCGTAGGTAGGGGGTGAAAATTATATTTAAAAAAAAAATTATTCATTCATTCATTCATTCAACCTTTATTTATCATGCTAACGGAGCGCGCGCACACATTTAAGCATGTAAAGTAGTGTACTGTAATGTTAAACATTGCTATTCACATTTACAGAATAAATAAAAATATATTTTCTTACTTTGAGATGGTCAAAGCCGACATAGGTTGCCATGCGTTGATTGTTTTCGGGCCAAGCAGCGCGGGGGCCGGCAAGCCACCGCAGCTGCTCCAGACCTGTGTTAGCTAGCTGGCTAGCTTCTGCTAGCCAAGCCATGAGCTAGTGTTGGAGCGGCGGCGCGATCAATCTGCAGCTGCTGCTCCAGCCGCTGCTCCAGCCTGAGACGTCCACAGAGCTATTCCAGCTAGTAATTAATCCATATGATGCGATCCTGGTCACCAGTGTTCAAAAGGCCGGCTCCCGTGTTAGCTCCAGTGTTAGCTCTGGAGCTAGCCAGGCCGGAGGTGTAGCCAGGCCGGCCGGAGGTGTTCGCACGGCGGCCTGGCACGATCGGCGATAAATCCGCTGCTGCCTGAGACATCCACAAAGTTCACAGAGACGTTTCCAGCTAGTAATTAATCCATATGAAGCCATCCTGGTCACCAGTCTTCGTCCGGCTCTCGGCAGCTAACCTAAGATGGCGTCCGGTGTTCTACATTAATTTGTGACCGGAGACCCCAGTGACTGAACCTAAAATAGCGTCCGGTGTTCTACATTAATTTGTGACCGTGTAAACTGAAGACCTACTTCCTGTTGCCCAAGATTGCTCAAAAATTGCTCAAAAATGATCAGAAATGATCTTTTTTATCATAATTATTATTTATAAAGCCTTTAAAACAACCAGAGCTGCAACAAAGTGATGTACACATGAAATTAAGAACATTTAAACACAAAAAAAAAAAAAAAAATTTTTTTTTTTTTTTTAAATTCATATTTTTATTAAATATGATATGTTCGTAGGTCCCGTGGTTCGCAGGTCGATGGGGTCGTAGGTCGGGGGTTACCTGTATATATATATATATATATATATATATATATATATATATATATATATATATATATATATATATATATATATATATATATATATACAGGTAGTCCCCGACTTACGAGCGAGTTCCGTTCCTGCGAGTTGCTCGTAACACGAAAATTCGTAAGTTGGAACACGAAGCACGTGTTCTCGTAAGTCCGGATTTTCGCTCGTAAGTTGGAACATTTATGCTAGCGCTACTACGAACACTCGTTTTTCATCAAAAACGTTCATATTAGTTCATAAACATGGTCGGAAACGTGTTTCCAAACAGTTAGCTAACGCACTTTCATCTAAAAACACAAAAAAGTGCTGTATTTTTTACAAATTTACTTCTCTTTCGCCAGCTCGTAAGTCCGGGACCTCGTATGTAAGAGCGCTCGTAAGTCTGGGACTACCTATATATATATATACTGTATGTGTGTGTGTATGTGTGTGTGTGTGTGTGTGTGTATGTATGTGTGTTAGTGTGTGTGTGTATGTGTGTAGTGTTTGTGTGTGTGTGTGTAACAGTTGTGTAACCCGTCCTGTCATAACACTCTTGGAGGCCGATTGGTTGAATGAGGTAGCACTTTACTGTAAATGAGTGGTTCAGAGGATAAACATAGCGTGGTTAGCTCCTCTACTGGCATAAATATCATAGCAGTGCATTAAGAAGACTATGATAGAATTTTAGTTTCCGATCATATTTATAGCCTACCAGTAGAGAGTGCCAAAGCCGACTCAATATAGGACAAATATAATACATAATTTAACAGAAATTTCATCACGATAATCTAAATATGTTTTATACCTGTTACATACACCCCCTTAAATTCTGCTTAATATAAAGAGTATGTCCTCAGACCAAGCAAAATAAAAACGGTGTAATATTAGGAATAAAACTAAGTATACATGTCGTTTAAAAAACTCCCCCAAAAAGGAGGATGTAAAGGAAGGAGGTGATCAAACTCCTAACTAAACACAAACTCAAAGGTGACAATTACATCTCCGAAATGTAATCACTGTTTCTGTAAATCCAAAAGTACTACTCAAGCACTTCCATGGTAAACATGCTCATAATCCTGTTACTTAAATGAAAAGTGTGCTTCAAAAGAACTGAATCAAGGAGCTAACTGAGACGGCGGATAAAGAAGCCATATCTACTGCGTGGTCATTTGTCTCACAATCAAAAAGTCTGGGGGGCCTGATAGACCCACAATCCCTAAGAACACGACAGTCAGGCAGTGCAGAACCAACCTAAGTTAAGGGGCCCGGAAAAGAAGTGTCTGAACAGTCACAGTCAGGAAATACTGTCACAGGGACTTCAATGTCTAGGGAAATGTCAACTGGGAGAGATACATCGTTGAGGACATTGTCAGAAGGGGACATGTCTGGGTGGACAGAACTGGGAGAAGCCACAACCATGTCTGAGAGTAAAATGTCTTGACAATGTTGTGGGTCCTCCATATCATCAACTGTTGAGTAGACAACATTGTGGAAAGGACTTGGATGACTAGCTGGAACAGAAGTAATGAGGGTCAGACTGAATGGTACTAGGTCCCTGGTCAGATGAGTTACCATCTTCTGAATAGACCCCATCATTGCCGCTCTGCATCAGCCATTCGACATGTAGACATCACTGTCCTCCATCAAATCAGGTACATCTGGGCATATGCCACTCCCATGTGAGGTAACATCGCTGTCAGAGTGCACAGATTCACAGTCCTCGTCATTCTCACAGGGCAAGAAGTTAACAGAGAGCAGCAGGTTCTTGTGGGCGACCCTTTCTCTACTTGTTAGGACATCTTTGACTCTGTAGACAATGATCTCAGGCTTGACTGGCATGACCTCATAAAGGATAGACTCCCACTTGTCTGTAACCTTGCATTTTCCTGGCACACCTTTGTTGGTGATCAGTAATCTGTCCCTAGCGGCGAGAGGTGAGCCCTTGACTCTACGGTCGTACAGCCTAGTATGGCAAGTTTGTTCCCTAAGACTGTTCTTCTGCTCAATTTAAGCAGCTTCATGTGGATCTTTCTTCAGGTGGGAAACAAAGTCTGAGTAACTGATAACTGCATCATCGTGAGGGCATGTTGAAATATGACGTCAACAGGTAGACGAGGAATTCTTCCAAACATGAGTTAGAATGGTGTGAACCCTATTGTCTCATGCTCGGTGCAGTTATAGTAGAAAGTGAGTAGCTGTAGCATTTGTGGCCACTTTGCTTTTCGCTGGGGGGGAGCGACCTGATCATATCTCCCAAAGTCCTGTTGAATCGCTTTGCAATATCATTCCCCATGGGATGATACAGAGTTGTATGAGATTTCTGTATTCCAGCCATCTCCAGAAGCTCCTTAATTAGTTTGTTCTCAAAGTTGGCTCCTGGGTCCGAGTGGATTCAGCGAGGAAACCTATAAATGAGAAAGAAGCTATTACAGAGATGACAAGCAACTTTCTTGGCAGTCTGATTCTTGCAAGGGAAGGTGTGTGCCATCTTGGATAAATGGTCAGTTACAACTAGAATGCCCACAGACTTGTTCCCCTGTTTGGCATTCCAAAAGTCTATGCAGACTATCTCCATAGGCTCATAAGTGACTATGTTCTTGAGAGGCGCACGACTGTGCGGCTCAGATGTTTTCCCTACTATGTAGCACTGACAGTACCAAACGTAGTTTACGACATCACATTCCATGCCACTCCAGAAGAACCTTTGCTTCACCAGAGACAAGGTACGGTGCTGGCCTTGGTGACCTGCTGCATCATGTAGACCATGGAGAACTTTCTACTTCATTGAGTTAGGCACTATAAACAAAATGTATTTTTGTTCATTTTGAGGATCTTTCAGCATGCCATTGTGTATGGCAAGTCTGGTCCAGTGCTTCAGCAGCTTAATCACCCTCTGTGATTCAGCAGTCCTTTCATGCTTGGTAGGTATTTTATGTCTCTGTACAAAGTACAGTACATGGCCCTGCTGATTGTGTTGTCAGCCTCCTACCAATTAACAAGCTGGCTCTGTGGGAGTGCAGAGGACTGGTTCTCATTCAGCAGGAGATTGGAATCAAAACTGGTTCCCATTACATGTGTTATGTATCCTGAAGGGATTTAATGGATTTTTTTTAACCTCCCATTATGTTTAGGTCACCTGAAGTCTGCAGCCTCCTGCTGCACCTTTTTTTTACACAGCTAATCAGGCTTGATTGGCTGAGCTGCAAACACCTGCTGGCTCTCTCTTCCTTTTATAAGCTGGGAGCAAGAGCCAGAACAGTGTGGAGGTTTTGGACAGTGTGGAGGTTATGTGATGGCCAACTAAGGTTGGTGGATGCAAGCAGGAGCTTGTTGGAGCAACTTGAGAGCCTTTTTGGAAGGTAAACCAAGTTTATTGAAGGCAGCTGCAGGCTGCATATGTGTGTGTTCAGGAGTGTCCTTCACCCACCCTGACCACTGTTTGAACATTCATCAGGTGAACCTACAGATGTTTGTTTGTTGAACTGGGAGTTTCCTCCACCCTCCCTGGTTGTAGTGATCTCTTTTATTAGAGAGGTCGTTGGTGCTCTCATCTTTTGAGAGTGTTGGTTGGAGCACTAATGTGCTCTGGTTCTCTTGTTTAGAGGCTCGTGTGGACTCTAGTGTACCTAGAGTAGAGGACCTGAGCTGTTGAGGGTTCTGAGTCTCAGAGACTGGGCTCAGGGCTCTGGTGTGCTGTCTGCTGGAGGCAGCTGTGTTGGCTCATGCCTCTCTTCTTTTTTGCATATAATTACTTTCATAACTTTCTGGTTGGGTAAAGCTGGTAGTCCTGTTTTCGCTTTAGTTCCATATTTTAGGCCTAGAGTTTTGGTACAGTTAGCCCGCTGTCTAACAGGGTTCGCAGGCTCTATAGGAGTTGGCTCTGTTGGGCAGCTTTATTTTCCTTTTGGCCGCTTTACCCTAACCCATCTCTCAGTTGAACTTTGTTTCTTTTGTTTGTGACGTGGGATGCCTGGAGAAGCTGGTGGTGGTTCCTGACCAGAGGGAGCTGCTGCAGATGACTTCATCCTTGACCGGACTTTAGTTTAGTTAATAAAACTTCTGTTAAACCTTTTTCCTTGTGTCCTGCGTCCTTCAAATGTGTTTTGATCCTCACCGGTCGTAACATATTTATTGGGGGCTCGTCCGGGATCTGAATTAGTATTGGGGGCTTGTTTGTAAGGTGCTATGTTTTTTGAGTTGTCTGCTCGTCTGTTTGTCTGCACAGGACAAACTTGTTGGAGTGTTTCTGTGAAGCACTTGAGTTTTTAGACAGCTCGTGTTTGCTGAGCACCTGCTGTGCATGTTTGTGGGAGTCTGGTTTTGAGCAGACATTGTGCTTTTTGTGCTTAATCTTGAGAGTGTTGTGAAGTTTTTTTTAAGCTAAGTGTTTTTTGGACAGCAGTTAATAAAATTAACTGCTCCTTTTTACATTTGGTATGTTTTGACAGTTGTGTGCTGTAGTTTGCACTCTCTCTGGAGCTGACAGGACTAGCTCTTGGTTGCTGATTGAGCTGAAACACGCAGCTGTGTGTGTGTTTTTGGATTGTGCTGCGTTCAAATGCAGCTGGGATTTTTGCTGTTGTTTACAGTGAAAGTATTTTGAAGAAGGGTACAGCTTAAAGCTTTTTGTTGGCATCATGGCATTTAATTTAAATAAATTCATTGAACAACCCACTGTGCCGGTCTTTCCAGACTGCACAAGAGTACAAAAGCTGAGTGTAGCAGATCATTTTAACATTGATGTTAGAAAATTTGCTAATGATGGATGGCTAGAGAGTGAACTGCTGTGTGAATTGGTCCAGCTTGGGATATTTCCTGAGATTGATGAACAAGAGCGTCTGAGAAAAGAAGATGCTTCCAGACAAAAGGAACTTGAAGATAGAATAATGAGAGAAAAAGAGCTACTACAACTCAAACATCAATCGTTCATAAAAGAACAGGAAATTGAACGACAAAGACGTCAAGCTGCTTTGCAGGAGAAGAAGCGTCTGTGGGAACAAAAAAGACTGGAGCTGCTGAAGGAGATGAGAGCGTTGAGGCTGACAAATCAACATTCCTGTCCCACTGCCTGTCATCCGGTGGCGCCTCAGGAACCTCAACAGAAGGAGACGCCTCAAGACTGTCAACCGGAGGAACAACAACAAGAAGAGGATGAGGTTGATTTAAGCGACAGCTTAATGGTGAACTGTGAAGTCGAGCAGATTCCAGTGGAGGAGGTGAAACTCTTGCTTCACTTTCAAGAAGAAGATGATGATCTCGGTGACTGTTTCTTACAGATGTTTGACACTGAACATGAAACTAAACAAACCCCAGTTCAGTCAGATGAGGACATAATAGACGTAGAAGAGCTAAATGAGGATGACTTTGAACTGAGGGAATGTTTTTTATTTAGCTCTGAGGAAGAGGATGTCCCAGTGAGCCTAAGAGAGATGAAGCCTCACATGACACCTTCTCCTGCTCCTTTATGTCCCATTTCTGCCGCTACAGAAATTGAAGAGAAAGTGGTGGTGGATGACATGGGACCGTCGCATCAACCTAAAGCAAGAGATGGGTCTGAAGAACACAACATGTTACTGTCTGTGAGAGATGAGATGCTGCTGCCTTATATAGGACATGTTGTAAATGATTCTGAGTTTAACTGTCTCTGCTGTGTTTACAGTGCGACTGATGGCAGAGCTGTTGCAACTGACACGGGGGTGCTGTCCAGTGCAGAAAATGAGGAGGACAGATTTCCCCTGGTTGTCGTGAGAGGCATCCAGTTTCACACTGGCACAATTAACCATGGTGTTAGTGTTTGTTTGGGGTCTAATAAGCAAAAGCTTTTTAGGGTAATGCCAGACCAAAGATGCCTTTTTGGATTTGAGATATTTTGAGTGTGACTGTTGATAATATGGTAGCGGTTTGACAGACTAGTTTTAATGAGGTTTTTAGTCTGTTTGAATGATGAGGACCGCTACATATGACCTCACTGTTTTTGTATGGGTCATGTACGATGTTTTTACTTCACATCTACATCACCCCATACAAAACATTTAGCGGTGGGAGTGTTATGTATCCTGAAGGGATTTAATGGATTTTTTTAACCTCCCATTATGTTTAGGTCACCTGAAGTCTGCAGCCTCCTGCTGCACCTTTTTTTACACAGCTAATCAGGCTTGATTGGCTGAGCTGCAAACACCTGCTGGCTCTCTCTTCCTTTTATAAGCTGGGAGCAAGAGCCAGAACAGTGTGGAGGTTTTGGACAGTGTGGAGGTTATGTGATGGCCAACTAAGGTTGGTGGATGCAAGCAGGAACTTGTTGGAGCAACTTGAGAGCCTTTTTGGAAGGTAAACCAAGTTTATTGAAGGCAGCTGCAGGTTGCATATGTGTGTGTTCAGGAGTGTCCTTCACCCACCCTGACCACTGTTTGAACATTCATCAGGTGAACCTACAGATGTTTGTTTGTTGAACTGGGAGTTTCCTCCACCCTCCCTGGTTGTAGTGATCTCTTTTATTAGAGAGGTCGTTGGTGCTCTCATCTTTTGAGAGTGTTGGTTGGAGCACTAATGTGCTCTGGTTCTCTTGTTTAGAGGCTCGTGTGGACTCTAGTGTACCTAGAGTAGAGGACCTGAGCTGTTGAGGGTTCTGAGTCTCAGAGACTGGGCTCAGGGCTCTGGTGTGCTGTCTGCTGGAGGCAGCTGTGTTGGCTCATGCCTCTCTTCTTTTTTTGCATATAATTACTTTCATAACTTTCTGGTTGGGTAAAGCTGGTAGTCCTGTTTTCGCTTTAGTTCCATATTTTAGGCCTAGAGTTTTGGTACAGTTAGCCCGCTGTCTAACAGGGTTCGCCGGCTCTATAGGAGTTGGCTCTGTTGGGCAGCTTTATTTTCCTTTTGGCCGCTTTACCCTAACCCATCTCTCAGTTGAACTTTGTTTCTTTTGTTTGTGACGTGGGATGCCTGGAGAAGCTGGTGGTGGTTCCTGACCAGAGGGAGCTGCTGCAGATGACTTCATCCTTGACCGGACTTTAGTTTAGTTAATAAAAATTCTGTTAAACCTTTTCCTTGTGTCCTGCGTCCTTCAATTGTGTTTTGATCCTCACTGGTCGTAACAACATGACATATGGCTCTATTGGACTGAACATTGACGACAGCAGGCACTTCCTCCTCTAAGACTGAGCCTCTTGTGTATGGTGGGACTGTGTCTCAAACTGGCTCATTTGTTATCTCACTGCCATCATCCACAACAGCCTGACAGTGGTTGGACACTCTGAAGACATCCTGTACACGTCTGTCATTCACACGTTGACCTGGTCCAACAGCGAGGCATATGTCTCGTTCATAAGGTAATGACCCATGCACGACTTGACTAACGGCTCAAGGCTCAAGGTGTCGACAACAATATTCTTTGGACCAGGGATGTATTTCAAGCCAAAATTGTATGCAGCGAGTTTTGCCACCCACCGTTGTTCACACGCATCAAGTCTGGGTTTGGTCAGAATACTGTATACGTTATTGTCAGTCTATATGCTAAAGTGCCTGCCTTTCAACCAATTGTTGAATTTGTCAAAAACTGCCCATTTCAAGGCAAGAAATTTAAGCTGGTGAGCAGGGTAGTTCAGCTGGGAGCATGACACTATTCTGCTTGCAAAGTAAATGATCTGGCTATTTTTCCACCAGTTGGCGGTTGCGACAGGACGGCTCCAATCCCATCAAAGGATGCTTTGACTGCCAGAATGAATGGGGCCTGGAAATCTGGGTGTGCTAGAGTAACACTTGTCATGAGGTCATCTTTCAGTGTTTCAAAAGCGATCTGGCACGCGTCCGTCCAATCAGAAGGTCCGTCCAATCTGCCTCACATGACCTCTTTTTTTTAGGCTTGCAACCCCTCTTGTGATCGTTTTGAGCATCCAGTCCAGCTTTGAACTTAAACAGCAATTTTGCGTTTGCTGAACAAGCCTCAATGAAACTCTTGTAGTACATCACCATGCCTAGATATGATCTGATTTTGCTAGGGCAAGGGGTTTTCCTATTGGACTCCATAAGGTTAGTAACTTGGACATCATTTATAGCCCTTATTTCTCAGGGTTTGTTCGAACACCATTGTTGCTGATGACATGCATGAGAAACTTTATAGTCCACCTAAGGAGGAAATACTTCTTGGGCATGAGTTTAAGTTTGTGTTCCTTAAGGCGGGAGAAAACTGAAAGTTATGCATCATAACTCATGTTCCCTGAAGAAAGGGAACGAGGTGCAACATAAATGCTATGAGAAATTGCACTCCGCGCGATTACCTGAAGGAATACAATCACGCCTTTACGGCAAGGGCGTCAGCGTCACGCCAGAGACCCCGCCCTCTGGGTATTTAAGGTGCTGACGCCCATCCTACTTCCTCCAAAATGCACTTCACCGAGCTTTCAGCATTGAAAAGGGCCAAGTATGTTGCACCTCGTTCCCTTCCTTCAGGGAACATGAGTTATGGTGCATAACTTTCAGTTCCCTTATCAGTCAGTCACTCGGTGCAACATAAATGCTATGGGAACGTAATTCACTCACGCCCTTGAAATGCTCAGTAAAATGCATCCTAGTGTGAACGTCAGCCTTTATTAAATAGGCATCTCAAGGCCGCTTTCTACTGTGTGTTAGAAAGGACAGCCTGAGTGACATCACACGCAGTAAGGTCCAAACTGTAATGCTTTGCAAACGTATTTGTAGAGCTCTAGTTCGCAGCCGCACAGATATCTGCAACTGGTACACCCTTGAACAATGACCACGAGGTGGCCAGGCCCCGAGTGGAGTGGGCACACACTCCAGAGGGTACCTGTTGACCGTTGCTACTGTACGTCCTTTTTATGGTCTCAGTCACCCAATGTGAGAGACGCTGCTTTGATAGGGCCCTACCAGTAGCTGGGGCAACAAAGCACACAAACAGTTGGTTTGTTTTCCTCCATTCAGCTGTTCTTTGCATGTAAGCGCTTAAAGCCCTCACGGGACAGAGAGCCTTCAGCCTTTTCTGTTCCTGAGTGAGAACAGGAGCAGGAGGAAAAGATGAGAGATCAAAGTCCAGACTTCTGGGGTTCAGAGTCAAGACCTTAGGGATATATGCCGGATTAGGCCTTAGGGTGACCTTTGACCCGTCAGGGGCAAACCTGGTACACATTGGGTGCACGGACAAAGCCTGGAGGTCACTCACACGTTTCGCCGAGCACAGGGCCAATAGCAGAGCGACATTAAGATAGATCTATTATCTTATAAGATAATAGATCTATCTTAATGTCACTCAGTGGTTCGAATGGGAGGTCACAGAGAGCCCCCAAGACCAGACTAAGATCCCATCCAGGGGTCAAGATCCTACTGGGGGGTCTCTTCCTTAGTACGCCCTTCATAAATCTTATTATGAGCGGGTGCGCGCCAGGCGTCCTGCTTCCCCAGCTCTCATGGCAAGCTGAAATAGCTGATAAAAACACCTTGATGGTTGAGAAAGAACAATCTTTCTCTAACAGATCTTGAAGAAAGGTGAGGAGGGGGACCAAGTCACATGAATAAGAAATAATATTTTTTCCATGCACCAAGCTTCAAAAATACGCCATTTCCGGGCATAGAGCGACTGTGTTGACACAGCTCGGGCATTTTGAATGGTATTTACCACGTTCTCGGGCAGGCCTGAGGCCAACAGTTTGTTCCTCTCAGTCACCAAGCTGAGATTTGCCACAGTTCTCAGCATAAGCGGCAAGGTTGTTCCTTCTGGCGACGTGGCGGGTCCCTGGAGAGTAGCAGGTCACGGAACCAGCTCCTCCTCGAGGGCCCTGATTTCTGTGGCCCCTTGGCCCCAGTCAGCTGCTAGGTCAGAGACGGTGGTGCTGGCAGCTGCTGGGTCAGAGATGGCGTCATGGCGGTGCTGGCAGTTGCTGGACCAGAGATGGCGATACTGACCATTGCGTAGTCGGGCACCGAAGAGTCGCCTGCATCACCCGAAGCGTAGTCAGGCATCGAAGAGTCGTCTGCATCAGCCGAAGCGTAGTCGGGCACCGAAGAGTCGTCTGCATCAGCCAAAGCGTAGTCGGGCGCTGAAGAGTCGCCTGCATCAGCCGAAGCGTAGTCGGGCGCCGAAGAGTCGTCTGCATCAGCCGAAGCGTAGTCGGGCACCGAAGAGTCGTCTGTATCAGCCGAAGCTTAGTCGGGCGCCAAAGAGTCGCCTACATCAATGGAAGCATAGTGCGCCGAAGAGTCGCCTGCATCAGCCGAAGCTTAATCGGGTGCCGAAGAGTCTCCTGCATCAGCCGAAGCGTAGTCGGGCGTCGAAGAGTCGCCTGCATCAGCCGAAGCGTAGTCGGACGCCGAATAGTCGCCTGCATCAGCCGAAGTGTAGTCGGGCGCCGAAGAGTCGACTGCAACAGCCGAAGCGTAGGCGGGCGCTGAAGATGAGTCTTCGACGGCAGGCACAGAGTCTTCGACAGTAGGAACAGAGTCTTCGACGGCAGGTACAAAGTCTTTGACGGCAGGAATAGAGTCTTCGACGGCAGGAACAGAGTCTTCGACGGCAGGAACAGAGTCTTCGACGGCAGATGGGGGGGTGTCATTTAAGAGTAGAACTGATTCAGTACAACGAGCGTGGTCACACGCTGCAGGATCATTGCTTGAGCAGGGCATGTCTTCCACTGAGGATAAGGGGACAGTTTCAGCAGGCGGATGTGAAGCTGTCCAAAATCAGAGTCAGAGTCAGAGAGTCTTTATTGTCATTTGCACCACATGTGGTACATGTGAAATAGAAATAGTTCTCCATGTTGAGCAGTTTTTTGTTTGGCTGATGACAGAAAGTCCAATCCCCTTCTATTAAAGGGAAGAGGAATCTGATTTAGCCCTGGTGCCATTTCTGCTCTGCATTGAGTGTTTATACATACTGCAATGTCATCACCACTTCCTTTATGAACGTGTGACACTGGTTTTGGCCTGTGGGCTTTTGTCGTGACCCCCCGTCACTTACTGGAATCCATTGAATAGGAGCTGGTAGCCAGGAAGGTGGGCTGCCAGGTTCTGTCGACACGCCCCCCTGGAGCGCGGACGTGTCACAGGTTTGTTTGATTTGTGTATTGCCGGCCCCGTGGTTTACAACGGGTCGGGCACTTTAGCACGTGGCCCCCCTCACCTGTCTCTGTGAGGACTGACGGGCCTGTTTGCAGGAGCCTCTGGGACTGTCTGTTACAGACAGACCCGAGGTGCCCAGCTAGGGCTTATTGATTAGGCTAACACCCCGTGAGCCATGAGGGAGGTGGGAATGATGACCTCCGCCCTTTATGTCGGCTGGAAGAACAGAGGGGGCCGTGCTGCTGATGTTACTGTGTTTTGATGTTTTGTTTGTTGTTGTTTTTTGTTTTTGTTTTTAAGTCAAGAAAACAGAGAGGGGCTGTTTTTTAGCTTTATTCATGCTTAAGTGTAATGACATATTTTACTTTATATCACTCACAGCAGGAAAAACATGATTTGTGCGTAAAACAAAGTCACCAGCTTTTTGTACCATGTTACAAACAAAGTCTGGATGTGAAAAGGTCATTTCCCGTACCGCGTGGGCGGGTGATCCTATAAAGTCAAGAAGAGGGCCTGGTTCGTCAGGCCCGTTTCTGTCTGGCGTCCCAGTTCGTTAATGTGGCCTTGTGTCGGACCGCCTGGCGGGGAACAAATCTGTTCTTACTCCAGACGTGTTCGGTCCGAGGTGGGTCCGACAGTGGTCTCCGCCAGTGCTCTGCCTCGTATGCCGGCCGCTTTTGCGGTGGGACACGTGTGGTTGAGTGATGTCGAGGCTACGGGGCTCTGCTCCCAGCTGACTCCCTGGGGGGAGGGCGAAAGCTCTTCTGGGGATGCTTACCCAGAGAGCCTTAGCCTGTTTGCACTTCTGATCCAGTCTGGTCTGAATTTGATCCAGAGCTTTTCCGAACAATCCCGTTGGCTCTATCGAGTGGTGCAGAAAAGGAATTTTCCGTCCCTCCGGGAGGTCAGTTAGGGTCATCCACAGATTGCGTTGTACAATTACCACCTCAGCCGTGCCTCTGCCTTGTGCAATAGCTGTTGTCCCCATCATGCGGAGCACAAAGTCTGTTGCCCTGCGTGCTTCTTCCAGCATGTCGGCGTCAGCCTGTCTGTCCGTCGTTACTTGGAGCTCCTGCAGTTTTTCAGCCAGGTACGCCTGCATCATGGCGGATGCGTTAATCGCATGCGCCGCGAGAACCTGAGCCCTGTAGCATTTCTCGAGCAGAGAAGTCGAGGCTCGACAGGCTTTGCTAGGCATAGTTGGTTTTGTCCCGGATTACCTGGGAGCCAGGTGAGACGCCAACGTGTCCTCCATTTGTGGCATGTTGGCTATACCCGTTGCATCTATCCCATCCATGTCGAGGAACTGCGAGAGCGGCAGTAGCATGGGAGCCATGGGCT
The DNA here is from genome assembly GCA_038048925.1 of Garcialebias charrua. Lineage (NCBI taxonomy): Eukaryota > Metazoa > Chordata > Actinopteri > Cyprinodontiformes > Rivulidae > Garcialebias > Garcialebias charrua. The sequence goes on from JBBPBX010019236.1 coordinate 37,621, forward strand.
GTGTCCAAGTGCAAGTCAGCTCCGTGAAGAAATCCAAAAGATGGGCATTCTTTCTCTCATTGCGGACTGCTGCTTTGAGTAAAAGTAATTTCCTGCCAACCTCGTGACTTGTTGACGAGGTGGAGGCTCTGGCCATGGGATCTGTAGCACGTCCGTTGCTCTGCGACACAAGTCGAACAGAGCATGGATCGAAAAGTCAGTCTCCGGGAGCACAGGCGCTGGGGTGCGAGAGAGGTCCCCCCCTGTTCATCGTACTCAACTTTGGCATCATCCGCAGAAAATTCGCCTGAGGCTGAAATCGAAATCTCGTCCTCGTTCATCAAGCCTCGAGTGTCGAAGTCGACTGTTAAGTCCGCGATGGGAGCTAGCGTGTCTGGGCTGTCACCCCATTCGCCCTGGGTGCTGTCCTCCAGAGCCATGCTCTCGAGCTCCGGTGTGGGAGTGAGAGGCTCAGTTGTGTCCGGGTCTGTTGGCGCCGTAGCAGCGCCCATGGCTTTGGCGATGAAGTCCGCCCGGTGCCTCCTCACCTCCTCCAGCATCTGGCTGCAGTGTGGACATGAGTCGGGCGCATCCAGCGCCCGAATCATATGTTCGCATGCAACATTCCCAGGCAAACAGGACAGGCCAAATGGGTGTCCGTCGCAGGGAGGGAAAACCCGCATCCGCTAGGGCAGGCGCGCGAGGTCGCACTCGCTGTCCTACTAGTCTTTTTTGGAAGTCTTGTCTTTCGCTTTCCTTTCTCCGGAGGCATGTTCGAGATTAGATGAGCGAGTCCTTCCAAAATCCTTTTTCTTTTTATTTGAGACGTCTCCTCCGTCGCATCACTTTCGCTAGCTAGCCTGCTACGAATTTAGCAGAGGTAGCGATGTGACACAGCTTAGCTCCATTGAGCAAAGCACTCTGCAGAAAGAGGAGAAGAAAATACTTCGGGGTTAAGGAAAAATGTGCCGGACTAGCTTTCGCTAGCCCAGCAGTACGCAGGAAGAATTCTTTGTACACCCTGTGTAAGGAGCAAGCTCATCTCTGGTCGAGCGATGAGGCACAGAGAAGTCCCACGAAGAGAGTTCAGGTTTAAGCGAGGTGAAGGGCAATAAGAGGAAGTAGGATGGGCGTCAGCACCTTAAATACCCAGAGGGCGGGGTCTGTGGCGTGATGCTGACGCCCCTGCCATAAAGGTGTGATTGTATTCATTCAGGTAATCGCGCGGAGCGCAATTTCCCATAGCATTTATGTTGCACCGAGTGACTGACGGATAAGGGAACCATCTGTAGGCAATGGAGTGCAGATCAATATTAGTCTTCTGGCCTGATATGTCTGCAGTTTTCCCCATATTGAACCAAACAGAGACAACTGAACCAAACTGAAGCAATTTAATGGCACCTGGGGAAACCTATGCAGGTGCTTTGAGTTTAGTAGATGATTAGTGTGTCACACTCTGTTTAAAACATTCATGCGCTGCAAAATTTGGGCTGATTTCTCCACAGTATTCTAATGTTTTGAAATCCTGTTTTTGTGGGTTTCATGAGCTGGAAGTCCAAATTATGTACAAAGTAAAAATAAAAAATAAAAATACTTAAAATCATTTAAATTGTGGGACCTGAATCTATCATCTATTAAGATTACCTTTTTGAATGGAATTATGGAAGTTAAACAACTTGTCCATGATATTCTAATTTTTTGGAATTGGTCTGTAATTAGTTTTCCTGGTGCTCTGGGGTAGTCCTTTTTGTTGGACAGTTGTGGCGTGAATGACCTGGAGCATGGCACTTGAAACAAAGCCTATTTTCTCAGCAATGTGAGAAGGCACTGTGGTTGTCACTTCTGCAAATAAGGCATGGTTTATCAGTGAAACCATCGATTTTGTCTGCACCATCCACAGGTCGCCTGGGTTGAGCTCGCCTTCTCACCTGCAACTGGTCAGAGGCTCCATGCATCAGAACCTTCTCTAACATAGACATAACCTCTGCCTGAGAGACACACTGTGGACTATGTGTCATGGGAGGTTCCTGACCGCTGTGAGTAGGAGCTGGCCCATGGTTCACCTCAGCTCCGTGCAAGACAATGGTAAATGGACTGTACTTATATAGTGCTTTTCTATCTTATGAAGACACTCAAAGTGCTTTACACTACAATCCGTGCCCTCATTTACCCATTCATATAGCACTCTACTAGATCTCTAAAAAGCTAATTGAATAAATCACTCTAATGATACTAATCAGTGCTTTTAGATTGCATTCGTAATCCGATGGGACACACATCGGAGGCAATGAGGGGTTCAGTATCTTGCCCAGGGACACTTCGGCATGTGACTGTTGGTGGATTTGAACACCTAACTCTTGCACTGGAGGACAACTGCTCTAACCACTCAGCCACAGCCGCCCAAGTTCAATGTTCACTGTCCTCTCATGATGTACTGGGGAAGCTTCTTTGCACTCACATCGGCGTGTACTCATTCAGTACTTCCAGGACTTCAAACGCTGGCCATTTGTCGAGCCAGGTCTTTACAGGGACAATTCCTGATAAACATACGGGTCACCTCCATTTCTGGGTTTTCATATGATTTTCCTTGCTCTCTCAGGCAGACCGAGGCAAAGTCAGCTGCTCTGTTTAGTCTCAGCCAGTAGTCATATGGGTCTTCCTGGTCTTTGGGCAAGGTTGAGTAGAAGTCAGCTAAGGGGAGAGAAGAGTACTTAGTAAAGCTAAAGTGTTTTCTGAGGAGACCATAAATCATGTCAGAATTAGGATTAATGTCAGCGTTGCTGTTTCCAATCCCAAACCTAACTATATCCTTAGCCCTTCTCCTCAAATGCACAAGGATTTCATCAGCCTGTTCTTCAATCCCTATACTGTATCATTCTTCTTAATGAAAGTTCTCATCTGATCTTCCCAGTCATGCAGTGTAATTGAGTCTGAGCTGTTAACTACAAAACATGGTGGCTCTTTGACCTTTCTCTGCATGACAACCTGCACCTGGGATATGTCAGATGCACAACCAGACTCTCAGTACTCATTACGGTTTATATGGCTGTAGAATGGGGAGCTACGGTGTTCTGTGGCTGCATACGTGACATGAAGCAGTCAGCCAACTGATGCCCTATCTCATGGATAACAGACTTCATCTGGGCAGCTACACACTCAGAACTGTCAATAATAGGATTTGATGTGAGTGTGACATGAGGCATAGGTGTACTGGCATGATAGTCAACAGGGTTCTGTCTGTAACCTGGCATCAGGAATTTCATCTAACGAGGGCATAATACCACTCAGAATAGGACTATCAACAGTAAAAGGAATGGGAGCAAGCACACCACTGCCTCTACCAATACCAGTAGGTGTACCTGACCAAAAAGGGTTACCTCGAGTAGACATCATTCAGAATTTCTCAAAACGAGTAGACATTCAAAATCCAAAACACCATAGGAAATGAAATCACAAATTTGAAACCAAATAAATCAAAACAACAACAAAATTCAGTAGCATGTGTGGTACATTACTGCTATGGCACACAAAAGATCTTCATGTCAAGAGACATACTGTACAGCAATATACAGTATATATATATATATATATATATATATATATATATATATATATATGAATGAGCACATAATTTTTTTACTCGACGTTAACATAATAAAGTTCGAGTAGAACTCGAGTAGTTGATGATGTCATAGGATCTTAAGATGCAAAAATAAAAACGCAAAAAAACAAATAATTTAATATTTACAAAAAAACGACCAACAAAACATTGGCCCTCATGCACGAAAATGTTCGTATTCTTACCCTAAATTTCTCCTACTTTTGTTCGTACGGAGTGTTCGTACGAACATGCCACGTCAGATCCAACAAAGACTTCTATCCACAGGAAACGTGTGTATATGAGCTGTGTAAATAATGATGAATCCCACCTGTTCTATTCACCTGCTCGTGCACGCGGGAGGTCATTTACATAATTTCCACCCCTCAAAACACCATATAAGGCCACGCTTCCTGCCTTCTGACAGCAGGAAGTGTCCATTCATTCAAACACATGAAGTAAAATGAGGAACTCCACGCGTTCGGAGATCTGCTCTCAGTCGCGCTGTGGCTACCCCCCCCCCCCCTGCAGGTGTCGGATGGTCAAATATCTTTAATGTTAGTGTAAAGTTTGTAAACAACTGTGTAGTTTCACTTATTCAGAAGAGCTGTGGCGCACCGCTACCCCCCCCCCCCCGCAAGTGTCGGATGTGTTTTTGAACAGAGGCATTTTAAAATGTCTCGAAACTACAGTTAACCTCATATTAATATTGTAGTGCATATGTTGTGTCTCCCGTGGGTCGTACAGTATCAGAAATCAAGAATAAATGGTTTGATCTGTAAATGGCTTCAAACAAACGTCTCGCCACAGCACGACAGGTGGACAGTCTGCGAGATGGAGCAGACTTTTACTGCAAGACGCGCGATGATCCACACTCAGAACACAGATGACAGTGCGCCCGCAGTCAACAGGCAGCTTAAATAAAAAATGACATGAAACGAATGAATAAGCTGGTTTCGCTTTTTCTCTGCGGTGCTGTGTGTGTGTGTGCGTGTGTGTGTGTCTGCTCGACAGTCGCGCGGCGTGGGGGGGGGCATGCCGACACTGGCGCGGGGGGACCCCGTGCCCACTGTTGGCACGGGGTGGGGGGGCGTGTGCCACACCACGCGCGGGGGTCGCACGGTGGTCGAGTGGGGCGCGCGCGGGGGGGGGGGTTTGAAGCCGCTTTCTTTTAATTTAACAAATTTGTGTCGTTGCATTTAATTCTTTTTAAACCCAGAACATTTTCTAAATAACGAAATATAAGTGATTAGTGATGGAAATCCATCTGGATAACGGCGGACCGACTGCTCGTAAAATATACGACAGGTCCAGACCACACGTACATTTTGTTCGTATCTGAAAATAATCCTAGGATACGAAAACATTGTTGGATGCCACAAATGATCCTAAATCACTCGTACGAACAGTATAAGAACAAATCTGTGCGTACGACCGGTTCGTGCATGAGGCCCAATGGGAGTGTACATTATGCTCCTACCATTTATCATACTGCAGATAAATCACAGGAAAACCAAAACTATTAGTTATTATTATTAAGCTGCAAAAGTGAAAGAAACGTGAAGCACGTCAAAAACAAAATAGGGATGCACCGATCCACATTTCTCACTTCCGATCCGATATCGATACTTAAGAACTGGGTATCGACCGATACCGATACTTTTCCGATCCGATACTGTTCAGGTATGTGAATCTGTATAATGAAATATTTGTACTGAGACTATAAAGTTATGTGTATTTTGGAATGTTTTCTATACTATAAAGACTATACTGTTAAAGTTTGTGAGTTTCCTGTTGTGAGTGTCTTCATTGGTTTTAACTCACATAATGTTAAGACGGCAGTCACAGAATATGATGGAACACAAGTGCTCTTTGAAGCTGGATCGGAAATATCGGCAGGTTGGATCCGATATCCGATACTTAAATTATGCTGGTATCGGATACCGATACCGATACTGGATCGGATCTGCCCCATCCCTAAAACAAAACAAAAAGCATTGGGGCTGTCGACCACCCCGCACCTCCCGTGGTGCTGCGCATTAGATTTAGTTTTAGAGATAATTATGTTTATATGTTTTTTATAGGTTTAGAGATTCATATGTTTTGCTTTTTGTTTGTGAAACAAGGTCAGAGGAAGCAGGTTCTGGTTTGGTCATTGGACCCGGTGCACACTATATTCTGTGACCTGCAACAGTGAATGCAACACTGCCCCCTATGGTCACAATATATGGTGGTCACAGAATTTTGTGTAACACCGGTTCGCAATGTGCTCCAAACAGGAAGTTGATTCATTTTCTGTTCTGTAACTGCGACGTGATGACGTCATTATGAATACTCGATTTGAAATAAAAAAACTTGATAGATGTCCCAAGAATCGATGTGTTGATTACTCGAGTAGTCTGTTAAAGCCCTAATATATATAAATATACTGGGTTTTTTTTCACAGTAATGCTACCCTGTCAGCTGTGAGCACAAACCCACAACCACTGTGAATCAATGTTTTCAAACGATGAAGCAGACAAGACGGTCACCTGTTCAGCAAGCTTGATTGAAGTCCAAGGACACTGCACCAATGTAATAGTTGTGTAACCCGTCCTGTCTTAAAGACTCCCAGATGGGTTGGATGAGGTAGCACTTTAATGTAAATGAGTGGTTCAGAGCATAAATTTCTTTCTGGCTTGGCTCACGAAGGAGGCAGACGCATTCCCTTCCCTCTCCCGTCCTTCCCCCCCCCTGCTGCTGGCAGCTCCACAGCAAAGCACCTCGAACGCAAATTAAGATGGATTGGAGGTTTGGGCATTCGATTCTACAAAGAAGATTTCCACAGAAGAAGGCACAAGGAGAGCCTTTTCAACCTCACAGAGTGACGGAGGATACGCCATGGATTCCGCCATGGATTCCGTGGATTTCTGGGTGTGCTCTGTGGAGGTGAAGAATCTTGGATTATATTGGATTATGATGGCAGCGCTTTGCTTTTTGGCATTTGTGGAGCACTGGTCTATCGCAAAAGAGGGAGACTTCAGCAGGACTTAATGCCTGGAGCACCCGACGTCTGGTCTGCGCTGTGACCTCGAGAAATCAGCTGTGTGCGAGCTTATTCGGGGGGTGAACAGATCAACCTTGGTTTTAGGACTCTGTTCGCTGTGGTCAACATCAGAATTCAGCTGTTTGAGAGCTTATCCAGAGGGTGAGCTGGTCACCCTTGGACTTAGGACTCGGGTCGCTGTGGTCAACATCTGAGGTCAGAGTTGGATCAGTGGAAAAAAAAAAAGTCCCGAATTGGATCATATGAACAGAATCGCCCTTACAGACTGAAGGCTGCTGAAATTACAATGTGTGCCTGATGTGAAAATATTTGTAATTCTTATCTGGCTCCCTTGGAAACAGCCTTGGAAAAGGCTGGATATCTAATTTCTCCTGAGACGTGGCTACTGTGGAAAAAAGCTGTTCTTGTCTTGTCTGC
>JBBPBX010019237.1:5929-20094 GCA_038048925.1 Garcialebias charrua
AAAATAAGAAAATTTTCTTCTTTCTGCCACCTTTCATTTGATGTACACGGTATTTTAATTCTTTCATAAATTCATGAATTTTTTTCCCATTATCTTTTTTTTTTTTTATATGTAAAATGAATAAAAACTTTAATTAAAAAAATATTAAAATACAGTACATTTAGGATTTATATTTTGAAGTAAAAATAAAAAAACGGTTTTGCATTTTTACAAAACATAAATAATAACTGGTGGACTTGTAGCCAGATAACTTGCTTGCTAACTGAGATTAGTATTGTAATGTCATTTAATGAATGACATTTAGCTTATCTCTCTGAAGGTTTACCAGAGAAACTCAGACACTGAGAAGAAGCTCAAAAATGCTCGAGAGAGTACAAGAACAGAAATAAAGCATCCGTCAGTTTTCTCATAGGTATGTCACTAAGCATTGTGTCCATGAATATACTTTTGTACTGTGATATACCATACCATTTTATTTATAGAGCACTTAAAACAGCAACAATGCAACCAAAGTGCTGATAAAAATAGTATCAATGTGTTCACCAATCTGCTGTAAACCTGCTCCAAAAACAACTCTGCTGTGACTATTCAAGTCTGTCAAATTTGTTTAACTCTACATATATGTGTATAGAAATTATTTTTAGGTTTAGTGAAATTATCTCTTCCATAACATAATTTAAATAAATTTTGTTGTAATTTGGGCATTTTGTTGGGATTGTGTCCTAATTACTTACACTTTATAGTGTTGATTTGCTCAAAATGTTAATATGCTTTGACCCTTTAGTATTTTGTTGTGTTTTAGTAAGTGTAGTGGGCATGACCGTGTCCGCTCTGATACACCTGTGCATTTTTGAACTGTTCCAGAGATGACCTTTACTGACCTTTCAGTAATCTGACACTTAACACAATTTATTTTATTAGCTTGAATCAAAGGACAGATTCACTCAAAAGAGACTATTTCTATCTTTGATTTTGTTCTAATACAAAATATAATCAGAGCATCACCTGTGTTTATTCATGAACAGTGTTGTAATTTACAATATGTCTTATGATCACATATGTATATGCTGTATCATTTCTACAAATGAAAAGGTGTCAAAGTTCAGATAATATGTCAAACTGCCTTTCTCAGAAGTTGTTTTTGTTGAGTTTCAGCTAAAACTCTCACTAGCGTCTGAAAGTCTCCTCACTGAGACACTTTTCCTAAACAATTTCTCTCTGCTCTGAATTTCACCTTGAATCGTGATAACAACAAGTGAACTGCTCGACTGGTTCTTTTGGACCAATCGGGAAGAGACAAGTCTCTCTCCTCTCAGATCTTCTACTAAGGTTCTAAGCTTTTGCTGGAACGGGAGAAGTCTGCTGGTGTAAGCCTCAGCATGAGGTCTTCCCAAAGAGCTGGATGAACGTCAGTCACACGCTAAGGACACGTCATTCAGTTAAAGACTAATAACATGTTGTTATGAGTCCACTTCGAACCGAGCGTAAGCTCAAAACTTTGTTTATTCCTTCCTGGAATAAGTTATCTTGAACCAGAGGCCAGGAGCTGACGCATTTTCTGATGACCAACGCGAAACCAGGAGACGTTGGAAGGTAAACGAATAACCTGCTCAGATGTACTGGCCCCCACAAGGACCCGTGCATCTGAAAAGCTACAAGGTCTTCTCTTACCGGGCTGTCGTCAAAAGGTAAAGAGCTGTTTACAAACGTACCTGGGATTTAGCAGAAGTCGGATGGAAAGTGTCATTTCTGGTTACACTCAAGATAAATAACTTCCTCTCTTAACCTCTCCCTCTTAAATCTCTCCATCTCCATTTCTAAGCTGGTAACTATATTTAAGCTAAGACTGAGCCACAGACTAAGTATAATGACATCCTGTATTTATGTCTGTTGTTACAATTTAAATGTGCTGACGTATTAAATTGAAAGAAAGTGAAATCTATCAATCAAAGTTGATTGTTCTTGTCTTGAACCACTTTGGACATGTCTGCCTGCCTGGGAGGAGTCGACGAGGGACAGGACAGCCCCCAGAAACCATCTTGGCTACAGCAAACTGGTTGGTCCACTTAAGTTGTTTACTTGGTGGGGTAACTTCAGTGTGCTTGGGACTACTCTGACTGACGAAGCCCTCTGGAGTGAGGGTGAAACGTTTCTACTAAAAAGAAACTGTCCAGATGAACTGATTGAGAATGAGCGGATATCAATCAAAGTGTAATGGTGTTAATTTTAGTTGATTTATTTTAAATAAATGGTAGTGTCTTTGGCACACCAAACTAAGTTAACGTTTCCATTGTCACTCTATGGCTTCTGTTTTACTTATCCATCATAAAGATCACAGAAATATTGGGTAAACGGAAAAAGAAAATAATCCGTGGAATTACTATTCAATCTGAATAAGTAAATTAATTAAGGTAAAGAGGTCAGTATTAATATTGACCTCCTATATATCCTTTACATAAGCAACTTATATATTACAATATTAATGCTTAAAAAAAATCAAAAGTGACTATTGAACCTCTCATTTCTTTTGGCCTTAGTTCTTTATGCACTTCTGCAGTTCATACAACAAGGTGTGGGCGTTGTTTTCTTACCTTGGGTAATTGCAAGGTTGTGTTGCAGTTTTGTATGGTGGCTGCGTTAGCGCCACTTGTTTTCACTCTTGTTATTATTATTGTCAGTATGCTGGTTTCAATACTTTCATTTTGACAATTGTCATTCCACATTTTACAGAGTGATGTATTTGCATAACTTCAAAATATATTACATAGATAGAAATACATTATAATTTTTTTTAAATGTACTACATTACTGTATATGTATTTTTCCTCTCCGTCCACCCCTTTTCTCTCTTTGTTTTTTACGTGTTTGTATTCACAGTGCATCATAATTATTGTCACCTTATGCAACAAAGAAAAAAAGACTATTGGATTTGGATTCCCCAAATAATGGAGCTGTCTAGTTTCCAAGCACTAAATACGAAACGTGTTCTTACTGCTTCATCACAAAACCATTTTGTTTTACGAAATTTAAACTGCAAACAACTTTTTGTCTGTCTTGTTAAAACTGCTGTTCTCTTGAATGGTTTTACTGACTGACTGCATATTTATCCCACCATTTTTTGTATCTTCTCTCATGTACAGATAGATACCGGTATTCAAAAAATTACTTGTTTTTTTTTTTATGAAAAAGTTACACCTAGATTAAAACATACCAGTGATGATAAATGCATATTTTCTGTGTATTATTCAGTTTTTCAAATCGATTTTTTTCAAATGAGTTTTATTATTTATTTTTTATATATATATTATTTATTATTATTTATTATTTATATTTATATATTTTTTTATTATTATTATTTATTATATTTATTAATGCATTACCTTTAAATATCCAAATGCATTTTGTTAAAAGACAAAGTTGTTATAATCTTAAGGGAACAGAGATGTTTGTAAAACCACAATTCAGAACTAGTTTGAAGGGACGTTCTACCTCAATCCAGGGAATTAGATTATGGAATGGCTTGGAGAATGTAGTTAAAAATGCCAAGTCAATGTTTACATTTAAGAAAATGATCAAAACGAATGTGTTAAAAATATATATATGAAATAGCGTAATGTGTATTGTATTAGTTAGAAAATTAGAAAGAGTTAGTCATTTTGTACTGTTGGTTGAAGATTATTATTGTTTAATCTGATTGTTCGAAAAAAGGGGCAGATATAATAAGATTTATTCTTCTTTCTGCTACCTTTCATTTTTTTATATTTTGTACATTATCATTTATGGGATTGTCTTGTATTGTTTCTTTTGTAAAAAAATGAACAAATTTAATAAACATAAACATAAACATTAGACCTGCAAAATTGCATTTTTCTCATGTTCAGTGTGATAAAATGCATTTTACTGTAATATTATTGAGCATGCATCAAGGTATTTTTACTGTAATGTTTCTTGTGGCCACACGGGGGCGCTGTATACCTTGACTCACAGCTTGTCAAGAAAAACCCTCAGTCATTTGGAAAAGAGCAGTGAGTGAAATGTCAACATTCGTCCTTATTCTGGTGTTTTTTTTTAAGTAACTTACAACAAAACAACATAATTATTGACATTTAAATACTTTTATATTGATTTTTTTAGCAAGTTTAGTTTATAGCTGGATTTCACAAGTTGTGAATGATTTGCAAATTTTCTCTAAAACTGAATTTTAATTTTTTTATTTTGACTGCTCCCTTCTTCAGGGGTCGTCACAGCGAACTAAGTCGCATGAAGACTCGACTGTTGTTTTTAGGGCAGATGCCCTTCTTGACACAAGTACAGACCACCGAGCTACCACAGCCCTCTGTGTCGAGCAGAGAGCGGCACCCGGGGGAGCAGAGGGTGGAGGTTAAGAGCCTTGCTCAAGGGCCCAGAATGAGGCAAATGAGGGTGGAGGCAGGTGTGGGTGCGTCACCTATTCCACCCACATTTTGATGTTGTTGGTATGGGGAGTTGAACCAGCGATCTTCCAATCATAGGCCCACCTTCTCTAACCTCTGCACCACCACTCCCTTTTCTCTAAAACTGGATAAGCCATAGTTTAAAAAAAAAGTTGAACATTTTTTTAATCTTCAAAAGAAATATTATTGAGACACTGCTGTTCTTCCACAGTAAAGAACTTGTCATTAACAAACAACAACAAAATGTTTTCATTTCTGTGATTCAAGGACTCTGTTGTCTGCACCGTTGGAGTCAGCGTGGTCTTTTGTCTCGTGATGATGGAGTGGACAGTCTCTGTCTGACCGCGGTCCTGGCAGAGTGCACGCATGCTCCTGTGAGTGACGGACAGGACTGGACCCTACAGGGCCATGTTGTCTCACAGAACTCTGTTGTCTCTCGCTATGGACCGTGGACATCGATGTTGAGTTTGCTGTGGGGGTCAGCGAGCTGAAGGCCGTGTGATACTGCGGCGGCTGGCTTGCAGGAGTGTTGGGGGAATGAAATGGCGTCTGGGGACTGGTTAGATTTTGTGCAACATCAGTGTGGGTTTGAATACTGATTGACGGATGCACCAGACCATGGTTTACTGGAGAGCTTGTGAAGGCTGAGCTAATGCCCAGGAGGGATGGACCTCCCTGGCTCTGAGTCTTGTAAGGGGAGCTTGGAGTTACTCTCTGTGTATGACAGGGACTGTGCTGGTTCTGTAGCTTGTTGGGAGCATGTCCTTCTCTCTCAGAGCAGCAGAGATGCAAACACGCAGAGCTTGATGGATGCAGAAAGACAGGACCTCTGCTGTGTGAGGACACCCGGCTGCAGCTGCATGCAGGGTGGCTGATTGTCTCACGATGCAGGTGCGGTTCATTGGACGTGTCTGATGCAACACGAGGTTGACACTCTCTGCAAGCTGTCACACCGGAAGAGAGACGGTGCAGCGTGGTCACATCAGTCTGCAGGCAATGGATCATGCTGCGGACCTCCTTGGCCATGTTGGACACGTCCTCGTTTAAGATGTTCACCTGAGACGAATAAAGAAAAGCTTACATCCTTTTTACAGACAGAAAAATCAAATGTTGATCACCATCAGGAAAAATCTCTATTTCTTAGAATAGATCAGAATCAGACCCACTTTGAGGTTTTATTTCCAACTCGTTTAGTTTGCGTATCGGATCATGCAAGTTAATTCTGCCTCATCGTTCCACATATCACTATTAGCCCGTTTCTCGAGTTTACGGCCCCAGATTTGCATTCACTGGTTCTGTAACTACAAGGATGGAGCCACTGTCAGCCCTGAAGGATTTATTTGTTAATCAAGAAGTCTGCAGAGCCCAGTGTTCTGCTGCTGTACGGTAACTCAGGGGTGAAGCTGACACACGAACACTTTAAATAACAAATACTGCAACACCTACAGGAGCTATAGCTGTTGAGTCTAAAATAAACTCTCTTTTCAAACGAGATAGGAGACACGTTGAAACTTGTTCAGGTTTTAATTACCGGTAATGCAGACACAACTTTGTGTCTAACCCCCGCCCACAAAGCTGTGTCTGTGTTCTTAAAGAGAGATTAATTCAAACACATAGACAAGTTTTCTACTTGGTGATTTTAAAATTTTAATGTACCATATTTTTCGCTATATAAGTCGTGTTTTTTTCTTGCAGAAGTTGCATGCCCTGTGACTTATATGCCAAAACAACATATTTATGAAATTTTTCCCCATATTTATTTAAAAAAAAATTGGCTAAGATATGCCCGTTTTCATTAATTCTGACTGGAAATATTGAACACTACCATTTTCTGCCACTAGATGGTACCTGAGTAATGGCATGCCGTTTTTTATGTAATAGGTAAAAGTGGCTATTATTGATTTGACACAATCGGCTTGCCATAGTCTGCCACCTTCGTCCACCTCGCTTGGAGTAACCGTCAAATCAGCTTAATTTCTCTGCGCCGCCCCGGTGAAATGCAGCTGATTTGACCATTGAAGCGCATTTATTAGTAAAAGTTCAACTATGACACAAATTTGCTGTAAGGTCGAGCAAACAAATAATTGTTTTAGGTGCTTATCTTGTTAAATTTCAAAGAAATGCACAGCGAGTCCTCCCGTGCAGCATGCACCTACTTCCACATATTGGCTGTTGAAATGCAGCTGATTTGACCATCCAGTTTGACGGAGACACACTTTTACTATACTGTAATTGCAAGCAAACAAATAATTGTTTTTAAGTGCTAATCTTGTTAAATTCTTATTAAAGTCCTCTCCTGCACGCTCTCGTGGCCGCCATTTGGCAAGTCAATCAATCTTTGGCACAACACCGGCCCATATTTCCAGATTGTCACCGGTGACGTGTAACAAATGCAACACCTCAGCGGTGATGCATAGTAGATATGATGTATACGGAAAAGCAATGTATTTATGGATTTGTCCACATTAGACAAATTTGGACTGATGCGAATTATATGGCGGTGTGACGTGTATGGCGGGAAATACGGTACATCAATTCAATAAAACAGACCAAAAAATCCTAAAGTGACAGTAAATGGGTGTTGTAATAAAGTTAGGAACTATTTATATCAACAGCAGTCTGCAATAGTTCTTCATCATTTACACTCTTTAACAATAATTAATACACCAAAAGAAAAGTAAATACTAGTTAATGAATGTTCATGAATACAATTTTCATGTTTACTGGAGTATTTGTATCTGACCAGTTCTAGCAGACAACTTATGAAGCTCTTGATTTAAAAAGTGTACAATATGTTCTATTGAATTCTGTTCAGGTTGCATATGCTCTGGATGCTACAGCAAAAATGATGATACATTGAAAATATGAATACAAATGTTTTTATTTATTTATTATTTTACAGTTTTTACTAAATCATACCTCTTTGTTGAGCTTGCTGATGTTCTGTCTCACTTCTTCTGTCTCAAGGAGCAGGTTAGCACTCACCTGTAACTGGTCTACAGAAGCATAAAATGGTCAATCTGAATACAGTATTTGCTTCTTACAATACAACATACTGTATATAGCCTGTCATGATAACAAATTTTACTGGGCAATTAATTGTTTCAGAAATTATTGCAATAAACGATAATATTGTTTGAAATTTTACAATAATTAGTCATTATTGTCAAATGTAAGAGGAAACTGTAATTTTTTGTGTGTAGTACCTTTTTTTGACCACTGGATGACAGTATAAGACTGTTTGAACTGAAGGATAGATAGTGAGGGAGTGAGTAGTGGGACTCTTTAAGAAAAAATGGTAGAGAGGACCCTTGACGTGACACGGGCTGTCTCTCTTGTTTTCAGTTCTCAAAATGGCGGACGCTCTGGTTTGAGCTCTTTAGGATTTTTCACACAAAGCTTTTAATTAAAAAATCAGTAAACAAGTTCTCAGCTTCTTGTTTCAGAGAAAAACAACTTTTTACTCAAAGGCACGAGTTTCAACCGTGAATTGTGGAGCTTCTGCAAGACGGAGGTTTTTTTCCCTGAGGTTGGCCTGTTAGTTCGCAGCTTTGCTTCTCATCTTAGCTGCTTTAACGATCCGAAAACGAGATTTTAAAGAGAAAAGAGAAAGGGAGGGGTCAGTGAAGAGCACCGGAGTTGAGCCTTCTGTCATCCAGTGTCTTCAGTAGAAAGAGAGACGAAGAAACGCTAGAGCGATAAATGAAAATGTGGTGGATAATTTTCATTTATCGTGCGATTAATTGATTTATTGTTTATCATGACAGGAGCTACTGTCATATACTGTACTAGCTGCATATGACATTTAATTCTGTGTAAAGGTTTAAAACAAAACAAATTTAATCTAATGATTTATTGTGCTTGCAAGATAAACATTAATTTCACAAAAACTGTTCCAAACATAAAAAAATGTACAGGTGGTCCCCGATTTACGACGGAGTTCCGTTCCTACGCCTGTTCGTAACACGAAAAATCATTGTAACCCGAAATACACACACTGGCCGCCCAATATACACGTACATGTATACTGTACAGTTACCAAGCACTTCTCATAACACAGTACCCTACATAATTATCAAAAAACACATACAGTACATTTGAAGCCATAATGAAGGGGAAAAAAAGAGTTAATTTATTACTGGGAGCTGGTCAATTCTTCGTCCGTCTGTTAGCATGTTAGCTAGTGCACCTCAGAGCTCCTGCAGCTTCCCGTGGTCCACAGTGTTTACAGCAACGTCTGTTAGCATGTTAGCTCGTTGCTCAGCTGTAGCCTGTCTGCCTCGTAAACCTCCGCTCCAAAAAATAAGGTCTCTGTATTTCCACGCGCGGTCCAGAGTTAGCATATTAGCCCCTCCTGACCTCCTCTGCTCCGGCCTCTCCTGTAAGTTTCCACTGAGCGTGCGTCAAGCTCCACCCTCCTTCCCTCCCTCCTGTAAGTTTCGTTTCAGTATTTTCTGGTGTAAAGGCGCATAAACCACGTAACTCGAACAATGCTTTTCAATGGGAGGGCGTTCGTAATCGCAAAACGTCGTAACCCGAGGACTACCTGTATTTTCTATTTACAATTGATCCATTCTTCATCAGTTTACCTTGCATCTTTGTCTCCCCCTGCTCTACATTGTACTGAAATGTGTGACCGTTGTCTTCAATGCCGTCGACGACCCTGACATTCAGACAAACGGACATTGATTATTATTTTTAAAGTAAATATCACAAAGAAGCGTTTGTGTGATCGGATTACCTGGGACTCAGGTTTAGTGGACTAACACAAGAATAGGATGGGAGGAGTAATTTGGAAGGTCGATGGTTTAGGCTCGGGTTGTCTTTGAGGCCGAGCAGAGGAGAAGAAGAGAGTTCATCGTTCTTTAGAGGAGAGGGGCTGCGACCTCGGCTCCTCAGAGCAGGTGATCCACAGAGGGGGAGCGTCTCCGTGTGTTGCAGCTCCTCCCCTAAAGTTCTGAGGCGAGACTGATGGACCGGGCTTCCTAAAGCTTGAAGCAGAGGTAGTCTCCTCTGCCAGGAGCAGCTCATCGTGTTCGCTGCATCACAAGCCTCAGTGACGACATGGGGGGGTTTGTGGTCCCCAGAGAGACGACCCTGGAAAAAGACAGATGGAAAACTCTGACACTCATTTCTTCCTTTGTGTACAAAACTTTATCACGTTAGAAACTATGAGACAACGCTCCTAGTTTTGCAACATCAATAGAGAAATAAAAAATAAAGTGCGAATGATGTGTACTGAACGGATGCCAAAATATACTTTGTAGTAAACGAAAATAAAAATGAGTTGTTCAAGCTGAAAGAAGCAGAACACTAATGACCCCAGTAGTAACTAAAGGTTAAAACAAGTCAGACAACTAAAAACTAAAAGTAGCAATGCAGCAAAAAAAAAAAAAAAACGTAGTTTTCGGACCACAAGGCGCTTCAGGTTCTAAGGCGCATTGAGCAAAACAAGTTCATTTGGACAGATTTTTGAGCCGTGTACCACAAAAAAATCATTTTGAGGTCAGTAAGCACAACCAGAATCAATTCATAAGGCGCACCGGATTATGAGGCGTACTGCTGATTTATGAGAAAATGTTAAGTATTTTAAGTGCGCCTTGCAGTCCTAAAAATACAGTAGTTAAAAGTAGGGATGCACCGATACACATACTTCCGATCCGATCCCGATACTTAACTCTGGGTATCGGCCGATTCCGATCCAGTTCCGATATATCATCATCATCACTGATTTTATATGAGGCTGTAATAATGAATTTCTTGAATGGAGAGCACATGTGTTACACCATATTCTGTGACTACCGCCTTAAAGAGGGACTAAACTCAAAATTAACTTTTTTTAGCTGATAAACTCCCTAGAATGTGTCTAAAATGTTGTATAGCACTATGTCTGTGTTAATCTTCATGTATTTGTGCATATTAAATCGGCAATATTTGGTGTAAAAACGTGTTTATGGTAATCCTATGGGTTGAACAGAGGAATTGCACTTTAATTTTCTTATTGGTCAAGGATTGTTCACTCTGATGTGTCTTGTACACTCTGACGTCACAGAAGTGGTTCAAGCAGAGCCAATCCCCTGCAGAGATGAGAAGGTCCTCGCTGCAGTTCATACCTTATATATGAAAGTGGTACATTGCACTCCGGAGAAGTACTGCAACAAAGCGTATTATAGTTTTTGGAATGGCACTAGTTATTTGTGTATTTTAACTTATTTATTTTAAGAATATTTCTCACTTCATCGAAACTATTTGGTTGTATTTATTTTCTTATTGTGCGATGGACGAGAGATGCCTGAATGCCAAGTTGGGGCAGTGGTGGAGGTGCACTGCAGCTTTGGGATCTGAAAGACCCAGGTTCAATCCCCGGTCATGGAAAACCTTGTGGTATTATTTTCATTTTTTTTAAGTCTTTTGTTTCGGATAGATCGGGTGATAAATACATCTACATAATAATTCTTTGTTGTTGCTTGTTGTAAGTTGTTTGCTAGAGTTTTAGTTTGTTTTAGTTTGTTGCTAGAGGGGGAGTGAACGCAGCACAACCACCCACCTCTTCCCCTCCTTGTCTCTCGACACTCCCATTTTCATGAGGTTTTTGAATCTGGTCTGGGGGCGGGGCTACCGTTTCACAGTGGGTGAGTTATACTCAATGGAGACACTGGGCCTCACAACAGGAAACACCCAAACTTTAATAGCACACAAGAGGCAGGTCTATATCACAGACTTCCATCTCACTCATGGTGTGGCCGGAACACTAACATACCGCTAAGCATTATGGGAACGACAACACAGTCCACTCCCCGTATATATTCACTGATAAAATCTTGGAGCTATCGGAAAAGAGTTTTAATAAAAAAGTTCTTTGTGTGGAGACTTTAATATTGATCTGGGAAATAAAACAGATTCAAATAACATCAGTACATTTATAAATTCAATGTATAGTTTAAATCTGTATCCGTTGATCAAAGCCAACAAGAATTACAACTCATTGTGCCACAATAAAAAAAAACTAAACTTAAAAACAGTGGGGCAGTCAACCACCCCGCACCGCCCGCGGTGCTGCGCAATGCACATTAGGTTTAGTTTTAGAGATAATTATGTTTATAGTTTTTTTAATAGGTTTAGAGATTCATATTTTTTGCTTGTTGTTTGTGAAACAAGGTCAGAGGAAGCTGTTTCTGGTTCAGTCGATTGAACCCATTGTGACACATATTCTGTGACCTGGAACAGTGCATGCAACACCACCCCCTATGGTCACAATATACTGTGGCAGTTAAGAGGAGTGGACTGTGTTGTCTTTCCCATAATGCTTAGCGGTAAGTTAGTGTTCCGACCGCACCATGAGTGAGATGGAAGTCTGTGATATAGACCTGCCTCTTGTGTGCTGTTAAAGTTTGGGTGTTTCCTGTTGTGAGGCCCAGAGTGTCTTCATTGGGTTTAACTCACATAATGTTAAGACGGTAGTCACAGAATAGTGTAACACATGTGCTCTCCGTTTAAGAAATTAATTCCATAATTTGAAGCCAACGTGCATCATGGATCGGAAATATCGGCAGGTTGGATCGGAAAATCTGATACGTAAATTATGCTGGTATCGGAGGCCTATACCGATACTGGATCGGATCAGCCCCATCCCTAGTTAAAAGTAGTAAAAGTCTAGCTAAAGCAACAATATTGTTAGCTAATGCTGTAGTAGGAAAATAGCAACTTAACGAGACAATAACAAAACTACTTTGTAGTATTCTGAATCAAATTTCAAAGACAAATATGTTTTTGAAGAACTAAACTTGTGTTTCTATGGGAAAAACATTAGTAGACAAATTTAAATCTTTTAGGAAATAATGTTAAAAAAATATATAGAATAGAATAGAACAGAATAGAATATATCTTTATTGGCATCGTCATTGCACCGGAGCACAAAACATTGCAATTGACGTACACACGTCCTTGAGAGGGGACATGTACACGCAGCCGCAGCAGAAATTAATCTGCGCCGCCACAAACAGATATGGAAAAAAAAGGAAGGTTACAATAGGGTAATCAGTGGTATTCAAAAAAGATTCTATCACATTTTGTCTTACAGGACACTCTATGATACAGCCAAAAAACTCTACTAGCAAGCACAGTTAAGACAATCTCATGTTGCATTTGGGGGCGAAGCAGTGAGACAAGTCTGTTAGCACCGTCCAGATAGAGCACAGTTCTGCAGATGGGACCAGCCGGCCTTATCTGAAAGCACACAGAGAGCTCTGGGGGGGGGACAGTGGTTCTTCAGTTGCTCCCACTTCAGGAGAAATTTGTAGTCAGAGTCCGATTAGATTAGTTGATTTATCTTCAGGGCTGGCTTCGGTGAACTTTCCCGTAGCCTTGATTCCAGGTGCTGTCTGAGATCCAATTCTTCCAAATTATGTGAGCTTCCACCAACCCGAGCTATGGGTCCACCTCCTCCCCCTGGTGTAATCCGCTCAGCCGCGAACGAGTCCCAAACCGCACCGCAGGTCTGCGGTCCTCAATGGCCGTCCCCACCGTGCGATTAAGCTCATAATATAATAATAATTAATAATAATTAATTCAATTTATAACGCACTTTTCATTACTGAAAATCTCAAAGTGCTACACATATATTGAATGCTACACACATTCATAAACCGGTGGCGGCAGACTACCATGCAAGGTGTTTTCCAGTCCTACCGGGAGCAACTCAGGGTTACCGTAAACACCGGTGTATAATACGCTCCGGTGTATAATACGCTTTGGCCAATATTTGGAAATAAATCAGAAAAATCGGTAGATAATACGCTTCGGTGTATAATACGCGCTGCCGTGACAGTCTTTTTTATGGCCACTAGATGGCGCCAGGATACGCCTCCAGGTACAGTCTGCAGGTAAACAGACTACAGGGTGCATTAGCGCCCATAGCGGCCGAAACTGGTACTGCACCATTTTTAGGCCAAAATGAAAAAGCGAATCAGAGCCAAAAATGGGTCTAAAAATATGGGAAAAAATCTGTAGATAATACGCTTCGGTGTATAATACGCAGGACATTCAAATGAGCAATAAAAGTGCGTATTATACACCGGTGTTTACGGTAAGTGTCTTGCCCAAGGACATAACGACACATGGTGCGGGTCCCGGGAGTCGAACCGCCAACTTTCCGATCGGGAGACGACTGCCATTACCACTACACCACGGCCGCCCTAAAGCAGCTGGTTCATTGAGGTCACAGCTCGGATCACAGTTTCATTCTGAGAAGGAAGCTTAGTCAGCGCGTTGATCGCCGCGGAAGTCTTCCTGATTTTCCAGTAGCAGAGGCATCCACACAAGCCAAAAAGCAGTGCACCTGCTACCATAAATCAGATTATGAATAGGTCTTCCACATCTTCGACCGAAAGAACGGTCAAACACATTATCTTCCATTCGCCCCAGGAATCCATGATGTATCCGGCCGGATGCATGTCCGAAGGGCAAGCTGGTTCTCCCGAACCGGAATGCTTCGTGGAAATTTTTTTATCAATAGAGGTAACAGCCCACGCCACTAAATTTATCTTCCAATTTGCTTCAAGCGAGCACTGAAAAACTGCAGACGAGACAAAAGTAGCAAAAGCAGTGGGAGGAAAACTTGAGGGAAGGAGCGGAGCAGAAAAGCAACTGCTTCGCCAAGAGCTGGAAGTAAAGGAATAAACACTGTGTAATATACCCTGATGCATGATATATATATATATATATATATATATA
>JBBPBX010019237.1:20149-32051 GCA_038048925.1 Garcialebias charrua
AACAAGACATAACACCTATCTCCTAAATGGGCTGAACATTTTGATATGAGTAGCTAAATTAGTACTTATTATGTATAAGTGGTTAAATTGTAAATTTTGTACAGAAAAACAAAAGTGTGAATGCTGACTCATACCAGCGACGGCCTGGGCGTCAATGGAAACCTTTTTACTCCCTACAACAAAAGACAAAATGATTAAATTATTAAAACAACGTTGTTTTTTCCATACAGTCAAAGTAAAGTTTGTGCCTCAGACATCTTACTTGGGCCTCGCTGCCCTCCCTCAGGTTGTAGGTCAGATTGTGGTGGATGTCGGATCTGAAGCGGCTGCCGTACTCTGGGTACAGCCTCAGCACATCCCTCAGGGCCTTAACGCTCATGTACTGTAAGTCACAGTAGGTCAGAGCCTTCACGTCTGCATTCGTCTTGATCACCTGCTCATTCTCCGGCAGGTCGGCCCCTATGAGGTCACCTTTACCTGTGCAGGTTGTCAGACAGAGGAGCTACAGGGCTGAGAGTAAACATGTGGAAATGGTTTGCCCTTTGTGCACACTCACCCAGTATGGCCTGGACCATTCCATCTTTCAGAACCTCAAGGGAGCCGGAGCAGACAAAATAATTAGCGTGCAGGGCATCTCCGTGGCGGATGAGGTATTCTCCAGGTGCACAGAAGGAGGTTTTGATGTGCAGAGAAAGGGACCGCAGACACCCTCTGCTGGCTCTGTCGAACACGGGCAGCTGCAGGATGTCTTTGTTCAGATGCATGGCAACATCTGCACGCAGCTCGTCTGGGAAGTCATGCAGCAGCTGCAAGAATAGCAGGAGAAATTCAGGGCTTTGAGAAATACCTTTAGCACTTTGTTTGGATAGATAGATAGCTTTATTACAGACTCAGAGTCCAATTTACATAAGATATAACAAATATGATCAAATAAAATAGAAATAAATCAAATATAAAATAAAAAGTACAATAGAAAAGGTACCTAACCATTCAGGAGGCAATCATACCAATGTCTCCAAAGCACAGATGAGTATTTCACTGCACTATATTTAACGTTAGTCAACAGTAGAATAATTCTATTATTAGACTTATTTAAATGCCAAATAAATTTATACATAAACTTTCTCAAAACAGCCATCAAAGTGCTGACGTGAGCAGATACAAACAGTTCACTGGCACGGGTCCATCTGGGCTTATTTAAAAAAGTCTTAGTGCGTCATTATAAGCCACCTTCAATCTATGAAGACTGGCTTTTTTAATATTGCACCACAAATGTGCCGTATACAGTGATGTACAATAATATCTAAACATATTTGAGAAGAATTATCTTTTTTGCATTTATCAAACTACAAAGCCTGTTAGGAAGTGGCCGAACAAGAGCTGAAAAGGAACTCAGATATCAATGTGTGTGAAAGTAAAAGTCTATAATTCCTTGAAGATTACTCAGATGCATGCACTCACTACCTTTCATGCCAAAGCTTCATACCAAGATCACCATATGTTGAAAATGTATGGAGCTAAAGCCATTTTATAATAATAATAATGTGTTTGTCTGTCATCTGTGTATGTTTCCCATACACAGACAAAATTCGTCTCTGCATTTAACCCAACCACCTACCAGGTGGTGCAGTGAGCAGCCAGAAAGTGCCCGGGGAGCTGGAGAATTAGGTGTGCACACATAGACACCCCAAGGTGGGTAGTGGCCGGGGTGCGAACCCGCGTCCTTCGGGTCCCAAGTCGAAAGCCCTGCCACTACACCATCTTGGCTCCACCATTAATATCATTATGCATAATCTCATGCACGATTGCACAGTATAGTGACTGGAGTGTGTGTATGGCATTGTAATGACACTTTAGTTGGTGATATGTAACTTATTTGTGCTGCTGATGCTGATGATCTCTTGCCTTTAAGCTGCTGTATTCATACCCAACTGCTCACTTCAGACTCATGTTCAGGCTGCTGTTTAATATAACGTTTTGTATTACACAGTGTTTAGCGTATATCTAGATCCTTATATCCTTTGTGTATGTAAAAGGATCCTTCTTTTTATACTTTATATTTTGCCATTTTGGGGTGTATCTGGGTCCTTGGGTTCATTCCACCCCATGTGCCACATGTGATGCGAACGACAATTAAGAACGTTGATGTGTTAGGGATGATTGTCAGCTACACCAAATTTCAGCTCAATATTCATAAAGTTCATTCAAATCTTGGGTTAACTCCTAAAGGTAATTAGTTGTAGAACGTGCTGCAAATAATGACTTCTTACTGACAAGACATCAAAGTTCATGCTCAATCATCCAGGTACAAAATCCGATAATGGTCAGTCAGGTCATCTGGACAGTTTATTTTTTGTGGAAAGATGTTTTGCCCTCCATCCCGAGGGCTTCATCAGTCTGAGGAGTCCCATAAACTGTTTCCCCCAATAAGCAGTGCACTCCTTTAGTGGAGCGACCAGTTTGCTGGTGAAGATGGTTTCCCTCCGGACAGAGGGCGAAACATCTTTCCACAAAATAGAAACTGTCCAGATGGCTGACCATTGTTGGAGTTACTGATGAGGTTTTAGGGGAAAAGATCTTGCAGTATATCATGGGGACACTGCTCAGCTACTACACTAATTTGCATAATATATGTAAAACTGTCTGAGTTTTCCAAGATCGGTTGGCTGTGGCGGCCATCTTGAATTGAACTGAGTCAAAAAGTTCATCAGTTGTAGATGACATGTCCATCCAATGTTGAGCCATGAAATATTTTGCTAATGTTCAGACAAAAGAACATAAACCCACACAGACAGGGGCAAAAATAAAAATAAAAATGATCGCCTTTTCCTTTTTGGCGGAGGGCGATAAGTGGCTCCATTAGCCCACTCGTGCTGTTTCGCTTTAATATGATAAATGTACAATATTTAATTTTCTTTTGTATACGGTCAAAGCTTATTTTCCTCTTGACTTCAAAGCCCACCCACTACTGAGAAATGGCCTTCCTGTAACATAATCTACAAAATTACTCGATTGAAAGTACCGCACTGTTAATGTAAATCAGAAAAGAGTGCATATCTTTTTATAGCTAAATGCAGCACAGCAGGTTCCTGTTTTGAAAGGTTGATGCACTCACATGACAACGCTCAACAAAAACAGACTGTGATAAAAAAAACAGCATGTTCACAGAAACAAGCGGCTGTGTCCGTTTCCTTTCACACTGAAATAATGAAGTAAAGAGGTGACGGTGAGAGGCGTAATGAATATTCACTCCACTGCAGCTCCAACCCTTGTAATTAATGGGAATGTCTCCAAGACAGATCCTGGCATCGAAATTATATCTGCAACAAAGTGGCATCTACTTAAGGAAATGGAAAAAAGACTCAAGAGAATTTATAATGTCCCACATTAAAAGGATCGTGACTGGGAATCTAGAAACACCTTAGAAGAATTCATTGTTTTTCTTTTTTAACCATTAAAGGGACGGGTGAGATCTTTTCAAGTGGAGCTCTGTGAGAAGATTATGAACAAGTAAATATTTTACCTGTTGCACATAGTTGTAGGGACAATTTGGAGAAAAATAATTCATTGTTACTGAACTACTGAGTAAATAGCTAGTCTAAGCGAAGCCAAGACCAAAGTGAGTCGCTGCCGTCATAAAACAATTGCAATGCCCTCCTGACACATGCTCAGTAATCCAGGAAACATCTAACAAGGTTAAGTCAGGTCATCTGGATGGATTCTTCTTTGTTGAAACATTTATTCTTTTATCCAAAAGACATTCAGTCTGAAAATATTGCAATATTTTACAGTACTAAATGGAATCACTATTCATTAAACCTTTGCCATCAGCTTTGAGTTATGTAATTATTCTGGCACAAATAGGATAAATCTGCTGAAAGTGCCCCAGGGTTAATTGGAAGTGCTAAAGCTAACTGCTAATGCTTTATGTGCAATTGCATGAAGGTAAACTGACAATACTGTAAAGGTCTTTGCTTGAACCTCTATAACATCTTTATGATTTGAGCTGTTTTAAGACGGCAGCGATCCACTTTGGTTTTGGGCTCCACTAAGACTAGCCTTTAGCTCATCAGTATAGTCAGAGTAATGCTATTTCTTCAAAGACGGGTCATTTGTTATCTACAACAGGTAATATGTTGATTCTTCACAACATTTCCTTAGAATCTAATAAATAAATAAAAAGCCGAACAATCATTTTAATGTAGCTCATAATTTAAACACTAAATTGTTTAATTACATCCATCCATCTTCTTCCGCTTATCCGGGGTCGGGTCGCGGGGGTAGCAGCCTAAGTAGGGAGGCCCAGACTTCCCTCTCCCCAGCCACTTGGAGCAGCTCCTCTGGGGGAATCCCAAGGCGTTCCCAGGCCAGCCGAGAAACATAGTCCCTCCAGCGTGTCCTGGGTCTTCCTCTGGGTCTCCTCCCGGTGGGACATGCCCGGAACACCTCACCAGGGAGGCGTCCAGGAGGCATCCTAACCAGATGCCCGAGCCACCTCAACTGGCTCCTCTCGATGTGGAGAAGCAGCGGCTCTACTCCGAGTCCCTCCCGGATGACTGAGCTTCTCACCCTATCTCTAAGGGAGAGTCCAGCCACCCTGCGGAGAAAACTCATTTCAGCCGCTTGTATCCGAGATCTTGTTCTTTCGGTCATAACCCAAAGCTCATGACCATAGATGAGGGTGGGAACGTAGATCGATCGGTAAATTGAGAGCTTTGCCTTTTGACTCAGCTCTCTCTTCACCACGACAGACCGGTACAGCGCCCGCTTCACTGCGGACGCTGCACCTATCCGCCTATCGATCTCACGCTCCAGTTTTCCCTCATTCGTGAACAAGATCCCGAGATACCGTATTCGTCGGCGTATAAGTCGCACCGGAGTATAAGTCGCACCAACCTAATTATGCCCAATTAAATGGAAAAATCAACGTATAAGTTGCATCGGCCTATAAGTCGCACCGGCCTATAGGTCGCACCTCACGTGAACTGGTGTTTTGCCCAAAATGGACTGGCTGCCAAATTGTTTGGAAGGACTTTTGACAAGATTATCACATAAAAACTACAGTATTTTGTTTGATGTGTCTTAGTTGAACTTTTCATTAATAAATGAACATTATTTTGGACTGGCTGCCAAATTGTTTGGAAGGACTTTTGACAAGATTATCACATAAAAACTACAGTATTTTGTTT
Organism: Garcialebias charrua; assembly: GCA_038048925.1. Classification (NCBI taxonomy): domain Eukaryota; kingdom Metazoa; phylum Chordata; class Actinopteri; order Cyprinodontiformes; family Rivulidae; genus Garcialebias; species Garcialebias charrua. The sequence goes on from JBBPBX010019237.1 coordinate 25,339, forward strand.
GATGTGTCTTAGTTGAACTTTTCATTAATAAATGAACATTATTTTGGACTGGCTGCCAAATTGTTTGGAAGGACTTTTGACAAGATTATCACATAAAAACTACAGTATTTTGTTTGATGTGTCTTAGTTGAACTTTTCATTAATAAATGAACATAATTTTTGTATATTTTGTGTCTTTCATCATTTATCTTTAAAGATAAACACATAAAAATATATTTTTATTAGCTGACATTACAGTAAAAAACGTGTCTCAGTTTAAAATGATGACAGAAACAGATACTGTATTTATTTTATGGTTTTTATTTATTTATTCAAAACCATTGAAGTCTTCATCTTCTGTGTCACTGCACCATTTTTGGACCAGGCAGATGTCAACAGTGTAGGTACTGTAAAGGGTTTCTTAGCGCCCATAGCGGCCGAAACTGGTACTGCACCATTTTTGGAGTTTTTGACCAAAGTCAAATTATGACCAAAATATTGGAAAAATCGACGTATAAGTCGCACCGGCCTATAAGTCGCAGGGCTTAGAAATGTAGGCAAAAAGGTGCGACTTATACGCCGGAGAATACGGTACTTAAACTCCTCCACTTGGGGCAGGACCTCCTCCCCGACCCGGAGAGTCTTTAATTACATGCTAATATTAAAAGTTTTTTTTTATACATACAACACTGTTACTGTACTGAAATGCCAGGCTGTATAACAGGACAAATAGAATAAATCCACAAGAACTAACAGGACTTGGCCTAATTTAAAAGGACCTCACTGAAGTCAACAGAAGCATCTATAAAGACTGAGTGATTTCAAGAATTGAATGTACAGGGAGAGATGATAAATGAGTGACCTGCACTGATTGCTACAGAAAACCAGTGGTATGTAAGGAGCTGTAAACAATAACAACACAGTAATAGTATAGTTGTAGTAGTAGTACTTATATATAATATATAACTATATAATATATATTATATAATTATATATTATATAATAAGATTTTTTCTTCCCTCTACTACCTTTCATTTTATATTTTGTATTCTTATCATTTATGGGATTTTTTTGTATTGTATTTTAAAATGAATACATTTGTAAATAAATAAATAAATACTTGTAGTAGTGGTAGTAGTAGTAGTAGTAGTAGTAGTAGTAGTAGTATGGTAGTTGTAGTTGTTGTTGTTGTTGTAGCAGTAGTTGTAGTAGTAATAGTAGTATAAGTAGTAGTAGTAGTAGTAGTAGTAGTAGTAGTAGTAGTAGTAGTAGTAGTAGTAGTAGTAGTAGTAGTAGTAGTTGTTGTTGTTGTTGTTGTTGTTGTTGTTGTTGTACAGTACTTGTACTTATAGTAGTAGTAGTAGTACTACGGTAGTTGTACTTGTACTTGTACTTGCACTTGTAGTAGTACTTGTAGTAGTAGTTGTAGTTGTATTTGTAGTAGTAGTAGTAGTTGTTGTTGTAGCAGTACTTGTAGTAGTAATAGTAGTAGTAGTAGAAGTAGTACTTGTACTTGTAGTAGTAGCAGTAGTAGTAGTAGTAGTAGTAGTAGTTGTTGTAGTAGTAGTAATAGTAGTAGTACAGTAGTAGTAGTTGTACTTGTACTTCTAGTAGTAGTAGCAGTAGTAGTAGTTGTAGTAGTAGTAGTAGTAGTAGTTGTAGTTGTTTTTGTAGTAGTAGTAGTAATAGTAGTAGTAGTAGTAGTAGTAGTAGTAGTAGTAGTAGTAGTAGTAGTAGTTATAGTAGTAGTAGTAGTAGAAGTAGTAGTTGTAATAGTAGTAGTAGTAGAAGTAGTAGTTGTTGTAGTAGTAGAAGTAGTAGTAGAAGTAGTAGTAGTAGTAGTAGTAGTAGTAGAAGAAGAAGTAGTAGCAGTAGTAGTAGTTGAAGTAGTAGTTGAAGTAGTAGTTGTAGTAGTAGTAGTAGTAGTAGTTGAAGTAGTAGTTGAAGTAGTAGTTGTAGTAGTAGTAGTAGTAGTAGTAGTAGTAGTAGTAGTACAGTAGTTGTTGTTGTAGTAGTAGTAGTAGTAGTAGTAGTAGTAGTTGTAGTAGTAGTAGTAGTAGTAGTAGTAGTAGTAGTAGTAGTAGTAGTAGTAGTAGTAGTAGTAGTAGTAGTAGTAGTAGTAGTAGTAGTAGTAGTAGTAGTAGTAGTAGTAGTAGTAGTAGTAGTAGTAGTAGTAGTAGTAGTAGTAGTAGTAGTAGTAGTAGTAGAAGTAGTAGTAGTAGTAGTAGTAGTTGAAGTAGTAGTAGTAGAAGTAGTAGTAGTAGTAGTAGTAGTTGAAGTAGTAGTTGAAGTAGTAGTTGTAGTAGTAGTAGTAGTAGTAGTAGTTGAAGTAGTAGTTGAAGTAGTAGTTGTAGTAGTAGTAGTAGTAGTATTAGTAGTAGTATTGTGTTTTTTGCATAATTTACGTGCCCTGCGACTTATAGGCTGAACCGACGTATTTATGGATTTCATCACATATTTTTAAACCAATTTTTGGCTGAGAAATGACTGTTTTCATTTATTCTGACTGAAATAAATTGAACACTACCCTTTTCAGCCACTAGATGACAGTCGAGTAGAAAGGCATGCTGTTGTATCATGTAATAGGTAAAAGTGGCTATTAATGACATAATTGGCTTGCCGTAGACTACCACCGTCATATGCCTGGAGCAACTGAATCAGCTTCATTTTGCTGTGCCGCCCTGGCGAAATGCAGATAATATGACCGTCAAAGTGCATTTATTAAGTAAAAGTTCAACTGAGACACACTTTTACTATAAAGTCGAGCAAATAAATAATTGTTTTAGGTGGTTATCTTGTTAATTTTCAAATAAATCGACAGCCCGTCGTCCTCTGCACATTAAAGTTTCCGCATATCGGCTTTTGAAAATGCAGCTGATTTGACCGTCAAAGTGCATTTATTAAACCAAAGTTACACACCTTTACTATAATTTATAATTTCAAGCAAACAAGTTTTTGTTTTTACATGCTAATTGTAGTGGACCTACCCAGGGTCAAACTAAGGTTTTTGAACTGTCCAGTGATGACCTTTACTGACCTCTCAGTAAAGCAAGACATTTACCACAAAATCATTCCATTAGTTGTAATCTGAGAATATAGTCATCAAAAGAGACTATTTCTATCTTTGATTTTATTCTAATGTGATCAAAAGAATAACTTTTGTCATTTTCATGATATATGTTATATGCTGTTATTCTTTAAATGTGAAACATCAATGTGTCATTTCTGCAAGTGAAAAGGTGTCAAAGTTCAGCTAAAATGTCAAACTGACTTACACTGAAATTGTTTTTGTCGAGTTTCAGCTAAAACTCTCATCTAGCGTCTGAAAGTCTCTCACTCAGATACTTTTCCTAAACAATTTCCTTCTCTGCGCTGAATTTCACCTTGAATAGTGATAACAAGTGGACCAATGAAAAAGAGACAAGCCTCACTCCTCTCTTTGATCCTTTTTTAAGTTCTAAGTTTTGCTGAACGCTTCAGAGTCTGCAAGAGTTTGGAAGGAACCAGAAGGTTCCTGAGAGTTTCTGGGAACTTCAAAGAGATGTGAACCTTTCCCAAAGAGCTGGGGTACGTTTGGTCAAGAGCTAACGACCTTCGTCTTCAGCTAAGGACTGATAACCTGCTGTTATGAGTCCACGTCGAATGAGCATAAGCTCAAAACTTTGTTATTCCTTCCTGGAATAAGTTATCTTGCATTTATGAAACCAGATGACACTCTTCCATACGCGTCCAGCTAAGATATAATCACACCTCTAGCAAGCAAACAGCGGCTCCTTTACCTTAAGACGTCCGCCTCGGTTCTGGTAAAGAGCTGTGATCAGCCTTGGACGAACGAGTCGTCGGTCCCGCAAGTCCAAGCTGGACTCCACACGTGTTTACCTTGTCGGTGTCGGTGATACTCGCTTTCGTCGGCAGAAGCCGTGGCAGTCGTGGTTTTTGGCTCAAGATAACTTATTCCAGGAAGGAATAACAAAGTTTTGAGCTTATGCTCATTCGACGTGGACTCATAACAGCAGGTTATCATATAATTTATAATTTCAAGCAAACAAGTTTTTGTTTTTACATGCTAATCTTGTTAAATTCTTGTTAAGTTCTTCCCGTGCATGCTCCTGTGGTCGCCATTAGGCAGCCCATCCAATTTTGGCACAACGTTGGTCCACATTTCCGGGTTGTCAGCAGTGACGCGTAACAAACGCGATGCGTCAGCGGTGACGCATAATAGATGCAACATATACGGCAAAGTGACTTATTTATGCATTTTTCCACTTTATTAGACATATTTGGGCTGATGCGACTTATAGGGCGGTGCAACGTGTATGACGGGAAATACGATAGTCGTAGTAATAGTACTGTAGTGGTAGTAGTAGTAATAGAGGGAACTCAGTATATTGTGTATGCAGGAATTTTATGTGACAACTGAATATCCAAAACTATTTAAAGTCATTATAAAACATGAGCAACACAAAGATTCATACTTTGTACACAAACTAATACAAAGAACCAAACTACAACTATTTCAGATTTTATTCGACCCACCTCATTGGCGTTGATGCCATTGTTGACTGACCAGGTGGCCTGAAAGTACTCCAACATCCTCTGCTTCAGCTGCTGAGGCAGCCGATGCACACGGATGAAGTCCTTGAGGTCCTTCATGCGGGTGTGGTAGAGTGAGCGCCGTGAGTACATGCGCTGGATGATGGCTGTCACGTTGCCAAACACCACAGCATGCATCAGAGCTGTAGGTGGCAGGAGACCGTAAGAAAGGGATAAAGTTGGAATGTTTACCTCAGGTGGAAAATTTCTATTACAGAGATTAAACTCACCACCAATGAGCATACTACAGATGGAGAAGATTTTCTCTGCATCTGTGTTGGCACACACGTTTCCAAAACCAACGCTGGTAAGGCTGCTGAGGGTAAAGTAGAGGGAGGCGATATAGGCGCTGGGCATGGAGGGGCCACCCATGGTGCTGTTGATGTACGGCGTCTCCAGACGCTTTCCTAATTCCTGCAGCCAGCCTGGTCAGATGAAATCAGATGAGGGTTTTCAAGGTCAAAATGCAAACTTTGATATTGTCACTGTTTCCTTTTCAGTCTGCGTCAGGAAGAGCATGTGACGACTTGTGATGAAATACAGACTTATATCATTCATTGCTGGGGAGGCTAAAATTACTACTCTGACCTAAACTTCCTCTGAGCTCTGACAAACAGCCAGAGGTTAAAAAGATGCTGAGTCATTCAAGCATTGAAGTGCAATACCCCACAAAGGAGAAAGAAAGTTAGAAATAATATTTTCTGAAATTTGCTGAAGTTTGAACTGTGTTGTTGAAAATAAAAGAAGCAGAGCACTAGCTAAAAGCTCAATTTAAAAAAAACTAGCTAAAAGGAAAAAATGGCTAAATATAGACGCAGCAAACACTATAAGCAATATACCCTGATGCATGCTCAATAATCCAGGTAGAAAAATCTAAAAAAACTAAGTCTGGTCCTCTGGACATTCAAAAAACAAAACAAAACAAAAAAGTGGAAACGTTTCGTCTTTCGTCCGAAAGACTTCTTCAGTCTGAGATGCTGTGTTCAACTCTGTCTTATAAATAGCCCCTTCTCACAGTTGATCAACCAGTTTGCTGCTGACAGACAAAACCAGCTGCTCACATGATCAAGGAGGACCGTCAGCCTAACGATGGATCGTCAAGGCTGAGTTATACTCGCGCTTTGGTCCGCTGGCCCTCTGCGCGCGAACTTCGCGCGCACTGAGCTATGCGGCTTCTGCGTTTAGAGTTTCGCCGCTGTGTTTATGGTTGACGCACGGCGGAGCATGGCAAAGTGCTGTTCTTTTACGGACCAGCAGGTGGCAGTAGCCTCTAAAACCTGTGCATATGTTGCAAGAAAGGGTAGAAGAAGAAATCTACCGTAGAAGAAGAACTGTTTGAAATCACACAACAACAACAAAAATGCTCCGCTCGCATGCTGAACTGCTGTCTTTATTAGAGGAGCAAATCATAATAGAACAACAGTTATTGTGTCTTGCGGTTTTAATGCATGGAGTAAGCGAGGAGGAAGCGATCACGTGACTTTTGGCAAAACAACAAAAGAAAAGTCCAGCTCAGAGATGAAGAAGGTGAATTTAATACATTTGTATCGCATAAAAACATTCCTCCATGCGTCGCGATGCAGTCTCCATGACCACAGCGGCACAGAGAGCTGCAGGCTCTGGTGTGAAGGTCCCCACCCGACATGTCAATCAATTCTGTAGCGCCCACCGCACGCACACTAGGCTTGCAGAGTTTCAAAAAATCAGAGGTGCACGACACGCGCCAAGACGACGCGCGGGGCCTACGCGCAGGGGCGGGGACGGTGAAATTGCGTTACTTTTGGCGCGCGCACCGTCGTGCGCTGCGCGACGCGTCGAGTATAAATCTAGCTTTAACTTCCTGATGGTTGTTCACAGAGGGCTGAGTGATACTAGCAATTGTAAGAGGGGGACAGTTGAACACGGAGGCCTCTGCTTCTGTTTAATGATGGACTGTTTCTTTTTACAGTTTTCTTTTTAAAGGCTGTCCACCCGACCAGCCTCTGCCTGAAGGACGGCCTCCCGGCCACCCGCCCGACTAGCTTCTGCCTGAAGGACGGTCCACTGACCACCCAGACAATTTTTGTTAGTTGTGCTTAGCTTGTTTTCTGGTGTTTTTGTCCTTGTGTGTCTTTGTTTGGGCCCACCATCCTTGCAGTTCC